>CAUYQG010062021.1:0-77624 GCA_963574415.1 Tarsius wallacei | reverse complement strand
TATTCCTCTATACAAAGATGGAGTTTACAGAGAAATAAGAAAAAAGGAAAAAAGAAGAAACAAAAAAAAGAGGGAAAAGGGATAGATTAAAGTCAGTAGACTAACAGAACCAACCAAGTACACTCTGAGACTTTTCCTTTACATTCAATGTCCTTTCAGCTCTGATTTCTAGCTGTCTTTGTAGGCTGGTAGAATTGTTCACAGTTAGGGTCAGTTGCCCCTGGCCTGCTGTGAAGAACAGTTCAGATATGAGCTCCCTCCCCAGTCTATTACTGAAATCTGGCCTTGTCTATTTACCAAGGGGGAAGAGCATCTGTGATTCCTGTTTTGATATTGTTACCTTGGATCCCCAGCAGGTGGTGCTATCTCACTGCTACAGCTGCTGAAGCCTGCAGTCCACAGGGGACTGAGCTGGTATCCATGACCCATGGTGGCCACCTCCCTGTACATGGGGGCGGGGGCGGGGGGGAGCTCCACAGGCCTGGCTCCCATCGAGGGGCATGGTGTGGCAGTGGCAGTGGCAGCAGCAGCCGGGCAGCAGCGGTGATCTCAGAAGATCCTGCTTTCAGAGGCTTCACAGTCCGAAGTCGTGGGGTCGCCTCAGGTATGATGGGCAATGACTGCAGCAGCGGCATTCATGGCTGCCGTAGCAGCCCAGACCACCGTGATGTCTGAGTAGTGGCGACGGTGGTGGTGGTGGCGGTTGAGCTCCCTGCGAAGAGCAGGCTGCTGAAGATGGGAGCTACAGCCCTTGGGAGAGAGCTAGGGTCTTTATGAGTGTTCTCTTTTGCAGAGGGTCTCATAGACCTTGCTGCCCCATCGCCATCTTGCCAGAAGTCACTGATCCCTTTCTTACAGTATTATGGTAAATGATCAGTGTCCACTTATGAGTGAGACCATGTGGTACTTAGTTCTTTGTTTCTGTGATAGATCACTGAGAATGATAGACTCTAAATCCATCCAAATTGCTGCAAAGTCCATATGGCAAAACTTCTTAAATGTATCTCAGAATGCTGGTGAGTGATAACAGTATTATTACTGAGGTTAGAGACTTCATTCCTGGCACCATGGAGGCACAGATGTGGCCCATTTGGAATGAGATATGGCAGAGGTAATAGGAGTTTTTCATCAGATGCTTGTTTGTTAAAATTGGTTGGGACATGCATGAAGAGTCTCCTTCATTGCGTCTAGAAAAATTGAATTAGAGATGGAACAAAGTAAGTCCCTTGCTCAATGTGAAAACATAGAAGTTTATAGTATAGGTTCCCCTATGATATAAAATGAGGACATGTTAACAAGTGAATGAACATATATTAAGATATTTAAAAATATGACATTTGAATTGGCTGTTAAAAGGTTTAAGAATTATTTTCACCATGAAAAATTTCAAACATACACAAAAGTAGACAGAATAGTGCGATGAACTCCCATATGCCCACAATCCAGTTTTAGCTAGGATCAAGATTTGTTACTTTTGCATCATCTAACGTCTCTTTTCTTTGTTGAAATACATAAAAGCAAATTATGTGATTGACACTTTTAAAGATCAGCTAATTGAATATACAACAACAAATTGACAGGAGTTTAGCAATGGAAGTGCAAGATATAAATGATCATTTGGATTTTGTTTGCATAGATACAGTCTAAAACTGAAAAAAGTGTATTTATATGTTGAAATAATCATATATTACCTGAATTAAATCCATAATGTTTCACGAGGAATGTTGAATTACTAGTCTTTTGCATTTGAATGTTATTTAATTGTACCCTCAAAATCTTACCTTTTATTAAAGCTGCATGTACACGAAGCTCTAAAAACTTTAACAGGTCTATTTTGTCCTGTTTCAGAGGATAAAAAAATTATAGTGATTTGGCTATAGTTATACTAGAATACAATATTATTAGTCTGAAACAGAAAAAAATGACTTTGATTTTATTAATGTATCATTTGCTCTCATAAAATGGTCTTAGTTTATCAGAATTATTCATCAAGATCATCCAATAATAGTTAAAATCTATGTTTCTTCTAGAAACAGTAGTAAACTTTAGTAAAAGCTATTTTGTGGATCAGAAAAATACAGATAAAAGAACAATATATACAAATTATAGGTATTATTGTTAGAACCAAGAAAAAAGGGTCTATTCGTATTTCCTTAGGCCATCCCTGTCTGGTTCAAAAAATGAAGTAACTTTTACAAAAATCATCTATAATTTGAAGGCTCTTGTGTCCACCTATTAATCCAAGATCCCAGCCATTTGCATTCTGTCCCACTCACTTCCAGAAGTCTCTGTGGCACTAATCCAACTTGTTCATGATCAAATCTGATGCACTGTCAAAGGGTATCTGCCTGGCATCCCTGCTGTTTCTGCTGGTCCCCTGCTGGTGTATTGTTTGGACCAGGTCACTTGTCTGTAATGGGTGCACCCACCATTTCCACTAAGAAGCTGTGTCTATCAGGGATTTTTATTGCTTCTGCTGGATGACTCAAAGCCCTCCATCCGTGCTGGGAACCACCACTGCTGCTGGAGCCTACTGACCAGCCCCACCTCCAATTTTAATTTTTAAAAATGTTTACATTAATTCACTTTTATTGTATGCATTTATGATGCACAACACAATATAGGCAGTAAAACGATTTGTTCAGTCAAGCAAATTAACATATCCATCACTTTACTTAATTACTGTTTTTTGTGATAAGAGCAACTAAAATCTATTCTGCAAATGTTCAGAATACAATACAATATTATTTATTGTAGTACTTATGGTGGACATTAGATATCTAGATTTATGCATTCTACATAATTGCAAACTTGTATCCTTTGATTGATTGCACCGCCACTTTCTATCCCTCCCCACACCTGGCAGTCACCATTCTACTCTGTGTTTTTATGTATTTGATTTTCTTAGATTTCACATATAAAATACTGACATATTTTACGAGTATAACGTCTTTCGGGTTCATCCATGTTGTTGCAAATGACAGTATCTCATTTTTAGGGCTGATTAATATTAATATATATGGGGGGATCCCCTCAAAAACCCAGAATTATCTTCTGGAGGGCGGGCCCCTTGTGGTACAGGCTTTACCTGCTAGGTTAGTATTCTAGGAACTCAACGGCATCAGTGTACCCACTAGCACTGTTGTGAGAGGCTGTGTTTGTTTTTTGTGAATTTCTTTTGGAGATTCTTTCATTGCGTCTGCCCATTTCATGATGGATGATTTACGAGTGCACCTGTTCACACTGAGTGCAGCAGTTTTTCAACAAAAACGGTGTGACCACTGTGTCCCACCCTCCCTATTCACCCTATTTCTACCCAGGCAACTTTTTTTATTTCCCGGAATGATAAAAAACATCCTCAGAGGGAAATGTTTTGCTGATGTGGAAGAGGTGAAACAAAATGGCGGAAACACTAAAAGGCGTTGAAAGAGATGAGTTCAGAAACTGTTTTGAGTAGTGGAAAAAGTGTCTCTATAGGTGTCTTGCATTAAAGGGAGAGTACTGAAGTTTAAACATATAAGAATAAACATACAATTTAAAAAATAAATTCCAGGTATTTTGGGTCCCCTTTCATATATTTTTTTTCTTTTTTGAGTTGGAGTCTCACTCTGTCGCCCAGACTGGAGTGGCAGTGGCCGCTCCCGGCCACCGCAGCCTCGATCCGCTGGGCTCCGGCGGTCCTTCCGCCTCAGCCTTCCCAGTAGCCGGAACTACAGGCACGCACTACCACCTCCGGCTGATTTTTTGATTTATTGTAGAGATGAGGTCTCGCCAAGTTGCCCAGGCAGGTCTCGAACTCACCTCAGCCTCCCAAGGCGTGGGATTACAGGCTGAGCCACCAAGTCCGGCTCCCTTTCATATTTATATAAGTATATATGCCACAATTTTTTAATTCATGCATCTACGGACACTTAGGTTGTTTTAACACCTTGGCTATTGTCAACACTGCTGCAGTGAATATGGGAGTGCTGACTTCATTTTCTTTGGGTATGTACCCAACAGATAGATTGCCGGATTATATATAAATGTACATATTTATATATTATAAAATTTTTAATTTTTTTGAGGAAGTTCCATACCGTTTTCCGTAATGACTGTACTGTTGAATTTTGTTTGACACTTTGATATAAATCTGGAAATAAGCGAGAGACTTCATCAACCATTACTTTGTCTGATTAACATTTAAAATAAATTGTATTTTTCACCCTAATTATAAGTTTTGTATTTTGTACAAAATGTAGCTGACTTTGAAAGAACTGAAATCAAAAACACAAAGTGTCCCAAATTTGCATGACCATTATTAGCATTTTGGTGGATATTCTTCATAGTCTCCCTCTCAAAAAACATTATATATATATTTTAGCACACATTTTACATTAATTGTACATTGTGCACTTTCCTCTCTGTTTATAAATGTTCTTGCAAAATGATTTTATTTATTTTATTTATTTTTAAAATTTTTATTGTAAAGATGTGGGATACAATTCAGGGTTAGGTATGCAAACACTGATCATGCAGTACCCCTGTTAATGAGGTATGCCCCTCCCTCCCCTAGCAGTTTCCCTCAACTGCCAATCCCACCCCCTCCCCCACCAACAGTTTCCCATTACTGCCAATCACTTTCTTATAGCATTAGAAATGTTCAAGCTCCTTTTATGAGTGACAAAATATGAAACTCTCTTCTTTGTTTCTGTGATAAATTACTGAGTATGATCGACTCCAAATCCATCCAGGTTGCTGCAAAGTCCATATATTTGTCGTTCTTTATGGCAGCATAATATTCCATTGTGTATATGTACCACATTTTTTTATCCAGTCCAGCTTCAATGGGCAACATGGTTGGTTCCATGTTTTTGCAATTGTGAATAGAGCTGCAATAAACATTCATGTGCAGGTATCTTCTTTGTAGAATAATTTGAGTTCCTCCGGGTATACTCCCAATAGGGAAATTGCTGGGTCGTATCTTCTAGTTCTTTCAGAAATCTCCAGATTGTTTTCCAGAGAGGTTGTACAAGTTTGTATTCCCACCAGCAGTGTAGAAGCATTCCTTTTTCTCCACATCCTTGCCAGCATCTATTGTTGTTTTATTAATGATGGCCATTCTTACAGGGGTTAGGTGGTATGTGGTTTTGATTTGCATTTCTCTGACGATGAATAAGGCTAAGCACTTTTTCATGTGTCTGTTGGCTGCCCGTATATCTTCTTTTGAGAAGTGTCTATTCATGTCTTTTGCCCACTTTTTAAAGGGGCTGTTTGTTTTTTTCCCTTTGGTGAATTTGAGTTCCTTGTAGATCCTAGATGTTAGGCCTTTGTCAGATATACAGCTGGCAAATATTTTTTCCCATTCTGTGGGCGGTCTCCCTGATCTCTTGATAGTTTCTTTTGCTTTGCAGAAGCTCGTTAATTTGATGAGGTCCCACTAATCTATCTTATTTCTTAAGGCATTGGCCTTTAGGGTTCTGAGTAGGAATTGGTTCCCAGTTCCAATTTCCATAAGGGTGTCTGCGTTTTCTAAGATTCTTATAGTTTGAGATTTTACGTTTAGGTCTTTGATCCATTTAGAGTTAATTTTTGTGTATGGTGAAAGGTAGGTGTCCTGTTTCAGTCTTCTGCATGTGATCAGCCAGTTTTCCCAGCACCATTTACTGAATAGGTTTTCCTCTCCCCAGTAGTTGTTGTTGAAGGCTTTGTCAAAGATGAGTTGGTTGAGGAATTAAGGCTTTGCTTCCGGAATCTCTACCCTGTTCCATTGGTCTATGTGCCTGTTTTTGTACCAATACGATTTTTAAAAAAAGATCTGAAATAGTATTCTATTATATAGATATATAATTACTGCATCGGTTTCTTCTTATTTTAGCTTTCTATTATTAAAAATACCGAATTTCCAATAAGTATTTTTGTATATACAACTTTGCACACATTTCTGGTTTTTCCGTAAGTACAAATTTTTAGAAGTGGCATTCCCAAATTGAAGAATACAAAAATGTGTATTTTTTGATACTTGTCAAATTGTCCTTCAGAAAGGTTGAGGCAATTTTCACATCAATTGTTTACAAAGGTATCTATGATACTTTCATATTTGCTAATATGATAGTCAATTAGGGTGTCTCATATTTAGTTTATATATATTTTTGAATAATGAATGACATTAAACATTTTTTAATATAATTCCAGATATTGGGCTATTTTATAAGTAATTTATGTCCTTTGTTCACTTTTCTATTAATCTTCTTATTGGTTACAAGAGTTTATAAGAATAACTTCCATATTAAGTTACTTTTATCATCTATATTGAAAATAGATTTCCATTTTAATTTGAAATATATAACCATGCAGAAATTTCAAAAGTTTATACAGTCAAATTGATCATTATACTTTCTCATTTTTTGTGTCCTTCTCTACTCTCAAGATTATCCAAATATCTATTTGTTCATCCGTTTTCATGATTTACATTAAAATAAATATTTATCTATCAAGAATGATACAAGGTGATGATTTTCTGGGGTTGCAATCTGGAAGGTGGCTTACAGAGCGTTGTTATATGTGCCTCATTGTCCTAAAGAGGTTATACAAATTAAATCCTACAGTTTCCTCTATTTCTCCTTTTCTTTGGACCCAGGCAACTCATTCCAACTCCAATGATCCTGTTTTTGGGTTCAGGTGGTCCTTAGAATGTCCTCTTGTCCCTTCCCCCCAGGATGTTCCTTTATAAATGATCATGCAAAGAAAACCCTAGCACATCTCTTAAGAACATGGGACACATCTAGACATATCTGAATCCCTGCTTGGCCTGAAGCTGGAGCTCTGCTACATTTGGAAGCATGGTAGCAAAATTAAAAATTTGGGAACAATCCTTAGGTTGTTCAGTAGAACTGATTTTGATTTAGAGCAGGAAGTATTTGTTGAGAGAAAAGTATAAGATATAAAAATTTTGAGAAACTGCCAAGTGAGGGGGGGTGAGGTTGGCAGTTGAGGGAAATCACCAGGGAAGGGAGGGGCACACCTCATTATTATACAAATATTCATTGAACACTTGCATACCTAACCCAAAATTGTGTCCCGCATCTTTAAAATAAAATAAAATGAAAACAAAAATCCCCCAAATTTCCATACATTAGACATCAGTTATAGTGTGTGTATGTGTGTGTGTGTGTGTGTGTGAGTGTGTGTGTGAATATAGGCAGGAGATCAGGAAGATATTGTAAATGAGAGAAAGGCACTAGAGAGTGGTGGTGGTGGTGGTTGTGTTGAACAGTAAAACAAGTCCATGCTAGAAGGATTTTAGCCAATTGTTTTCAAGCAGAAAGTTAATCTAGTATTGGGAGATCTTCCAGTATTTCACAAGAACCAGAAAATTTAGATTCAACATAAAATTATGACTTTTAAATATTGGCAGCAAACTCAAAAAATTTTAAAATATTCTGAAGATTAAATATAATGTATTTATAAGCCAAAATCTGATCTGTGGGTTGCCATTGACTTTACTCAAATCAAATATTCTCTTGGGTAAGCAAAAATGATGTAAAGTTATTTGCAAGATTACAACACAAAAGGAATGCCATTACTTGTGAGTAGCAAGATCAACATATAAAAATAGTTTTACCACATTAAAATGGGATTCCAAAATTAATATGAAATTGCATTACCAAGAGATTTGACCTACCATTCCTTTGCAGCACCCAGGTTTGATATTTTTTTTCTGATTTGTAGAATGGAAGGAATGATGAATTGGTGAAAGGAATGAGGAAGGCCCGTTTAAGAGCTGAGGAAGATCAGCCCATTTACTGTGGTCATGGGACCCTGGGGTCTTCTCTCTGATGCCAGGACTCTGAAAGAGAATTCTCCTAATAAATAAAAGACTTTGAAACAGACTCTCCTGTATGTGATCAACTCCATAGGGTGTCTCTTGAAACAGGATGTGAACAACTGGAATTGAAATGGAGGGACCTTGGAAGGGTAATGAAAAAGAGACCAGAGTGCCCATAAATCTAATATTCAAAATACCTGAGGGGGCTACCTCAATCACTAAAGATCATTTTTTTTTCAAGCAATTCATTGTACTGACTCTTTTCAAAACATAAACCAACTAAGGAAAGGCAAAAAAAAAAAAAAAAAAAGGATAAGCAGGGAACTTAGAGACTCTGCAGTGAATTTTTAAAAAATGAGTGATCATCACACAGATGTGTGTAAAAACCTCTCTTCAGGAACAGCATTCTTCTTCCTTTCCATCTGTTTCTGTACTAGTAACCTGTCCACTCCAGGAACCTCTGTCTCTTTGGAATTTGGCCTACTTAGAGACTGAAAAATATTATAGATGTTGTCCATTTCCTGCTCCTTCCCTATGCAGAATTAACTTTTATTTAGAATTTCTACTCTATATATCTCCTCTTCCAAGGAAGAATCCTAATGTCCTACTAATCTTCATCAACATCCCTCTTCTTTCTGATATGTTTTCAAGATTATCAGTGGTGGTTGCACAAAAGAGTTCTTAAAGTTGTATTTCAAAGTTTACATTGTTTATGCTCCAAGAAAATATAATATTGCTTAGACATCTTGAAGCCTTTAATTATTTTTCTGAGTGTAATGGTATTCTTTTTAAAGGTGACTAGAGGAGATATCTGAAAGTAGAGAAAGAAAAAGAAGACACAAATACCAAATCATTGATTCAACTACTACTTACTAAATGCCTGTTAGGTACTAGAAATTGTGATAAGCACTAAATAAATATTATTTGATTTAAATGTTTATATGCAGCCTAGAAATTTGATAGATTTTTCATTTCACATATAAGTAAAGTATGTGAGTAAAAAGTATACAATTTAATTAATCTGTCACAGCTGGTCTGTAGAAAGCCCCCTTTATCCTCAAAACTTTATCATTTCAAAAACCCTAAAATTATCCTGAATTTTCTTTTCATAGAATCTCAACAGCATGAAATGTATAATGGATAATGAATATTGTATTTCTACTTTAAGACTTTCTCCTTTATATGAAAGTAAATACTCTATGAGTATGTGATAGAAAATATATTGCCTGATAGTTCTTAGAAAAATATTCTTTTGATATTGTAGTCACCAGAACATAAGTATGTTTAGTATACGCTATATGTGTTTTTAAGACTATCAAATATTTATCTGCATAGTTATATTGATATTGATATAGCTACTGATAAAGTACTTTCATATATGTATTTTATTAGAGAGAAACAAATAGTTAACTGAAGATGGAACCCCAAAGATAACCAAAAGTTAATGCAGAGAAAGAGAATGGAGAGAAAGAGAACAGAAAATATTGATAGAAGATTAGGAACCCAGGGTAGCATAGATGTTGAAAAAAACGTGTTCCACCCCTCTTCTCAGAGCAAAAGAACTAACCTTAGATGAGGCTTAAAATGAGATGAAGCAGGAGGGTTGGATGGTAGACAAATGCAGTGTGGGAAAGGACACTGCCATGTGGAGAATGCATTGGAAGGGGTGACTGGTGTGAAGAAACAAGTCTGTAACCGGTGAAAATGAGCAATCAAAGGTTAAAAAGAGGGAGGACAGTTTTTGAATGATAAAAGTATTGGCAATGGGGACTGGAAAGAAAAAGCCATTCTCAAAAGATGATTAGGAAGATTCTGGGTGATCAAACTCAAATACGAAGATAAAGGAACAAAAAGCATTTATGATAATTCCCTTGTTTATAACATGTGCATTAATTTGATGGTAGACTCACTTATGTAATAATATATAGAAGAGGCAGCAGTTATACAGGGAAAAATTCTGTTGTTTTTTTTTTATTGTGTTATGTTTATAGTACTGTGGTGCATCCAAGTGGAAATCCTGTGTAATTTAATTTAACGTTAGAGTAGAACCTTAAATTGACTGAAGAATTCTATATACATTCATGAAGACTTTTAAAATGTAATTATGATATATTGGGACATTCTGTCAGATAATAATTAGTGTCACAGTATTATTTGTTAAATAAAAGCCAACATACTATTTGGGAATTCTATGAAATTCACTGCAATGACGAAAACATTTTAAATTACAATAATGATCATACACATCACACAAACTTTTTAATCTTAACTGTTTCCACTGATTTTAATAGATTAAATAATTAAAAGAGACAGTGAAATACCACATAGATTTGACTCATGTTTCTGTTTTAATGATATACAGAAAGACTGGCTTGTCTAAATTAGGCTGCTCAAACAAATTTTTATTTTCAGAGATGACTTTCATGGGCCAAGACTTTAAACATTCATGAACTTGATTTCAAGAGTTCCTTGTTTCAAAGTAAAAACTTCAACCTCTATTTTACCATTTCCCCTTCTGTGAAATAAAGTAAAGCATTCAGTATTTATATTAGTTAGCTTCTGCTATGTAACAAATCATGCCATAATTTAGTGGCTTCATACAACAACCATCTTATTTAGCTCACAATCCTGTAGGTCAGCTAGGAAGTTTTCCTGGTCTGGGCCAACTTGAGACACATGCATATATATATATATATATATATGCACCTGAGGTCAACTGATAATTTGCTGGTAGCTGGAAGATTTAGGATAGCCTCACGCACAGCTGTTGGCTGAGGAATCTTGGTTCTCTTCCACATGTCTTCTCATTCTTGGTTATATTGGCTTGAACTCATTTACATAGTAGTCTCTAGATTCTGAACACAGTATAAGAAGACAAATCTCTTATGCTTTTTAAGCTCTTTGTCACATCATATTTGTCAATGTTCAGTTGGCAAAGATCGATATGGGGGACTTTATTAAAGGGCATGAAAAAAGGGAAGAAATTATTTTGTGATTATTTTGCCATCTGCCACAGTAAAATATTTCCGAGATAGTCCTTATGGATCTATGAAATGATTCTTGTCATTTAGTCAGGAGAGAGAAAGCACATAAAAATGTGATCAGAGAAAGGTTATTATAAAGCTTGTTAATGAGCAATTGATTATAGGTGTAATAGGAATTGACCACTAAAGATAAAGAAAACTAAAGCATGAAGGGTAGCAGATACAGAGGCAGCCACTACTGGTAGGACTGAGGCAGAGTACTGAAGAAAGGAACACATTGGGAGAACCCTCTACACTCAGGGCTGAGATCCAAGCCTTGCTGAAGTGAGTTTGCTGTGGCCCACTGGATAGTGGAGAAATTCACCACGGCGCACCAGGCTGAAGATGGACATCTGAAACCACCTGTTGCTGTGCCAAGGCTATTCAGCAAGAAGCTGCCAGTGGTGGCTGTTGCTGACATTGCTGGGAAGCTGCCTATGGAGATGTAACTGAAATTGGCTGGGGGGTGAGATCCCCTGGGAATCTCTTACTCGGCTAAGAGTCACAGGAGCAAGAAGGAAAGAAAACACCAGAAACAGGAACAGAAGCCCCACCCTACTGCAGCAAGCTTACTGTATCCTCTTTTGTCAAAGCTTAATACACTAGCTGGCAAAGGAGAAATGTTTACAAAATCTAGCGTCAATATTAGAAGTAGAGCAACAAAGGGTGAAATTGGAGATGGGAGACAATATATTGATAACTGGTGCACAATAGGAAATAAATTTATGCAAGAGATAAGTGGTTAAGGTAATAAATTCATCTGTTCATTTCTTATGGGAAATGAAACAAACATAGGCAGCAATTGGGTTAAGTTGACCATGACCTTTGCAAGATATGTTTGAAAGAATTAGTGAATTATATTTGACAACTAAAAAAAGATTTTTTAATAGAATTATCACTGAATACTGGATTGGCTCTTTTTTATCCTATAAGTTACTTTATTGTTAATGTCAATAAAATTTCACTTTTACCTGATGGGAAAGTTCATTTCTCATGTGCTTGCCTAGTATAATAATAATAATAATAATAATAATAATAATATGTATAATTTTTTGGCCAGAAAATTGTATGTTACTTTTTACATTGGAAAGAATATTTTTTCCAATCCTGAGAGAAGTTTAGGTGTATCTTCACTACTTTAGGCAAATTAATATTTTGAGCACACTTAGAGAAGAAAAGAGTATTAGAAATGTAGTTTATTACTAATGTTACGGCCATATGACTGCATTAGGTGCACTTTACATACACCAGGAAGTTATTAATTGTGACTGAGTGGCAATCTAACCTTTACCTTGTGACCTAGTCTTTTAAGCTAAAGCTAGAAAAAATATATAGAATTTTCTGTATGTGGATGATTTGTATTTTATAAGTAATAGAATTTATGTTATATAATTCAGAATTAATTATAACAAAAACTTGTGAAACCCTTTTATTGAAGTGAATTAGTGACCAGTTGAAGACACGTATAAGCAGGAAAGACAATGCAATGGAAAAGAGGACAGATTAGAGAGCAAGCAGTCTTATCTTGTATCAGCAGGAACCTGATTGAGAAAATGATGTAAAAAAATTGTTCATCATAATAGAGGACTTTAAAGAAAGTACAAATCAGTGCCATAATGATATCAAATTAAGTCCATCCTATTCTTTCCTAAGCTGCTCATACAATTAGGGTAACTTTCTCAAAAAAGTTAATGAAGCTAACTAAATGACTACAGAATTATGATCCATGCAACACACAGAATTGGTGGTAAGTCTCTTAGGCTTGGTTGAATAGCAGTTTACTACACAGTAATACTTTCTCTACTACAGATATCATATTTTGTTTTGCTGCCCAAGAATAATTCTTAGTTTACCCAAAAGTAAAGAATCACAAGTATATATTTTATTTTTTATTTAAAGATGCAGTTTTACATAAGAGCCAGTTGAGATTTTAAACTTTTATCATACAGTTTTCAATAAGAGATTCCTGATGTATTTTGATGAATGTTGAACATGAAAGAGAAGATTAAGTTTTAATATTTGTTAGGTATTAGTTTTGGCTAATGAAAATATTATGATTTAATCCTTTTCTACTTTCATTTCATTTTCTTAAACAGATGACTTATCTTCCTTGGAATTTAAGTATTAAAAGTCACTAATTATATGGACTTTAGAATAAATTCCATAAAAATATTTATTATATGACTATCATGTGTAAGAAACAAGGCACCTTAGAAGAAACCACATACGAAAGATATGGTTCCTTACTTTCAAGGGATCGAATATAAGAAATGAACAATTATAAAGACAAAAAACGTATAAGGAGTTTAAATGAGGAAGTGAAAACTGCTTTCTGGTCTTCCAGGATGCATAAAAGTTAAATTAGCAAAGATGAGGGTAGAGAAAGCTAATTCTGGAGGCTGTATATCATGGGTGTGTCTATTGGACATATTGAAATGGTAGTATAGCTTTTATCTCCTCCAGAGAATACTGTGTAATATGAAAAAAAAAAAAGGTTCAAATAAGGTTGTACATAGTCAAGAACATTAGAATATTTCTTCAACATGAAAGTCGTTTCAGTAAGAAATATATTCATATTGAATGTTTACTTTATGAATGTATTGCATTCAGTGCTGAAGAATGCAAAGCAATTACATGCTGTTGTTTAAATACAACTACTCTGCATAAAATGGGTGACTCTCTATCCCTGTCTCTTGAAATCCTGTTCATCCTTAAAGTCCAGCTTAAATGCCGTCTTCTTCAGAAACTGCCCTGTTCAGCAGTAATATGCTCACATGTATTTCTCCTTGCACTGCTATTTGAGTGCATGCATCAATTCATACATAGACCGTGGGTTCTTAGAGACAGAGATGTCTTTGCTCAAGCATTTTCTGATGGCTCAAAAAATAAATATGGTCAAGTCCAATTTAATGAACTTGACTGAGAAGACTAGAAGAGTAGCTAATGCATTTGAGGTTATTTGTAACATTTTCAACTTTTCTATTTCAGATGGTGCTTCTAACTTTTCAGTCTCTGTGCACATTGGTTTTGTGGTATTTGAGCCAGGCTTGCACCTTAGGACAGATAAACTAAAAATGATTCAAGGATGTTGCTCCCTTAAATCCTTATACTTGTAGTTACTTACATTTAGACAGTGTATCTATAAAAGTTGGTAGAAAATAATTAAGTGCAGATTTCTACCAATTTAGGGGCATTAGAATAGCAACCATTTAGTTCACTTTTGATTGATCTCACCTATGAGGTTTGACTAGTATTCTTAACTCTAACTCCAAAGCCATTTCTTTACTACATTTAGAAATATACATAGTCCCCTAAGGGCATATCTCATCAACAAGGGTACCTGCATAATCAATGTTTGTATACCTAACCCTGAATTGTACTCCACATCTTTATAATAATTTTAAAAAGGAAAGATAAAAAAGAAATATACACAGTCTTTCTTTTATGGAACATTATATTGCTTACTGTACTAATGGTAGAAATTTTTCCCATAAATACTTTTCAATCTGTGATACTATTCTAAGTGCAAGTTTCAGTCTCTTCCAGCATTCTCTATTTAAAAATGAAAGATTAGTAAACATGGTTGTTTCTTACTATGTACATGAATCATGTGTAAGAGGCAAACAAAGATCTTTTAAGTTATAAAACACGTAAACAACATCTATCAGTCCTGAAACCAACTGCTGACCTATTGCAAGTGCAACCATATTGGGCAAAGTAATGCTGAGATGATTGATCAGTATTCTTAATGATATTTTTGTTGATTTCCTGCTGATTTTCCTATTGCTCTTTGAGCTTTTTTCCCTTTACATATTACTCTTTTCAGTCTGGTAAAAATTTGCAGAAAAAGTATCCAAGTGATGGGCTCACAGCAGGTGCTGGATCAAACGGGCCTTGTTCTTTGGCCCTTGGGAAGTCTGCATGGATCAGAGGAATCCAGGGGCTGCCCTTCAGATGACCTGTAGTAAAACTGCAGAGGACATGCTCAGTTTCTTTCCATAGATAAACAAAGTGTAGATGAGATATTTTTGTTAGCTTGGATAGAGGAATTTATTTTATATACATACTGCCTGCCTGTACAGTTGATTGAAAATAACATGAAGTAAATCTTGTCTAATAGATACTTAGAGAAGAATATTTTTTAAATATTTAACCATGTAAAGGTCAATGTTTTGCCTTTTGATCTTAGTAGGGATATACTGGTTTCTACTGAATATGGAATGGAAAAATATCACAAGAAATGAGAGAGCTTTATAGTGAAAAAAGTACATTCCCAATAACATGCAATTTGAGAAGATAACTGTGAGCCAAACAAAAGTGTTAATTTTGGATTTTGTCTATAGATTTTAGAAATGTCAAGTTTTAAAATGGCACTTGATTGAGAATATACCGATAAACAGCTTGCATTTTTTGGTGTTACCTGTTGATTTTTAAAATTTAATCTGATCTTTATGAAGGTTGCAATTTGGCAAACATTTGTTGACCATCTATGTCTAAATGATACTGTTTTAGAAACTGGGAATACAAAAAATTAATATAACCACTGTCTTCACAGAGTTTAATATTCAGTAAATTAATAAAGGTTAATAAAAGTGGGTGAAAAGGAAAATGAACTAAAATGTTTTCAAATGGAAGGTTTAAAATCAGAACAATTTTGGTATTTGGGCAATCTTACATCCTATTTATTCCTCATCATGGCTTAAAGAAGTATTTGATATTTTCTAGTCTTATCAGTGGATATAGTTCATTATAGACCTGTGTAGGCAGAGTGAAGGAGATTTCATTTTTATATCACTATTCTGATTTTTTAAAAGCAAAAGTCATTGTTATTTGCTAATAAAATAACTTGCAAGCATGTGGATCAATAGTTAGGTTAATGCAGTGAGACTTCTACAGTAACATGACATAATTCTCAAAATTATGGAAATGTTTATCAGATTTATTTTCTTCAAATTAGATGTGAGCACAAGATAATCTTCTAGATATCACTTAAATCTTATGGTTACAGAATTCAGCTCTGTGGAGACTACATTCATTAAAACTTCAAATAAATGCCCAACTCTACTTTTCCTAGATAAAAGCATATAATTAAAAATTCTCCCATTCTTGATGTAAAATAAAAATTGATTGACATTTAAACTTTTTTCCTAAATAATTTGAGTTTTTAATATATTTATTAAGCATCACAAGGTTTTTATTTTTATAATGTAGTAGCTAGGATTTCAGAATACTTGACATTTACAAGATGAAATAGTTTACACATTTTGGATATGTTGTCTGTTGTGACATGGGAACAATTGAGAGTAAAACCAGGTACAAATAGAGTGAGTATCGAAACCTTATAAACAACACATATAATTTGCCTGTAATTTTATGTGTGTGCAATACTTAGAAATACTTGCATATTGATGCATGCCTTCTCACTGTAGTCATGGTAAAATGTAAATCATTGTACAAGCACACTGTTTTATATTTGTCAGGACAACACTTAGGGGAAAAAAATCACATGTTAATTTTGAAGTGACTTGTGCTTTCATGGGGATTAAACTAGTTTGGAGTAGAGGGGGGACACCAAAAAACCTGGAATTTATTTATAACAAATTGTGTATTTATTCTTAGATGTTTAAACTTCATTCATTTTAAAAGTACTCTCCGTTGAATGCAACGGACCTATTGAGATGCTTTTTTCAACTGCTCACTCAGCACAGTTTTTGAACTTGTCAATTTTGATTTTTTTAGTGTTTTTGCCATTTTTTGTTTCACGTTTTCCACATCGGCAAGAACTTCCCCTTGAGGACTTTTTCCTCTGGGGAAACCAACAAAAAAGGTTGCTGAGGATGAGATCTGGTGAAAGGAGGGTGGGACATGGGGGTCATGCCATTTCTGGTCAAAAACTGCTGTACACTCAGTGCAATGTGGACAGGTGCATTGTCATGGTGGACTTGTTTGCCACAATTTCGGATGTTTCTTCTGCAAATTGTGATACACAATAGTGCTAGCTGGTACACTGATGCCAATGGGTTCCTAAAACACTTACCTAGCAGGTAGCCCTGCATGACAAGAGGCTCGCCTTCCAAAAGATAATTACCATTTTTGGGGGGGGGTCCCCCTCATGTAGTTTTCAAAGTGGCCATTATTTCAGACTAGTCAGTTTCAAGATACCTCCACATCTTTAGTCGCAACACCAGATAAGTATTGCTACTACCCTCCGTAATTTTCAGTTCTGTTTTTATGTCTTGTTAATTGAAGTATTTAAGTGAAATGTTTTGTAGGAATATAGCATTTCAAGGTTTTCTTTCAATTAAAATAGCATGTAACTTTGAAGTTTCATTTTGAGGATGCTAGTTAATCAAAACATAAAAATTAGAACAAAGAATTTTGAAGAATTTCATAAAAAGAGAGGCACATCGAAATGCATTATATTGATTCAAAGGCTAAGAAACATTCAGAGTGTCACAAGAAAATAAATTCTGAAAGTAAGAGCTAGATGTTAGTACGGGATATTGAAAACACTCACCTCTGAGGCATTTATGCTAACAAAGAATATATCAAAGTGAACAGGTTGAGGCAGTACACTATAAAGAAGAATTTATACATGTGCTTTTATTGTGTAGATTCCACAGTAAAATTTAGGCAATTCAGCCTAATGAAAGAAAATAGCCAGAATTATATACTCTTAAAATTTATTACAACTTTAACAAAGCTTACTAGGAGTCCTTAAGAGACATGTCTGCAGAAATGGCCAAGAATTATTTGTAATTAGTAAGTTAATTATAAATGGATACTTGTATGATACTGAAGGGGCAGGTATTAAGCAAATGTACTCTTTCAAGTTACTTAAAATTGTCTCCTACAATTTTAGTTGTACCAACAATTCACTATGAAAACATCTGCCTCAATGATAATACAAAGGCAAACACAAGACCAGTTTCAGTGGAAATGACCACAAAATCAGAACTATCATCACCCAATTTAGTGAGAGCTTCATGCTTAATAGTGAGGATTTCAGAGCACTCGAAATAAAATAACTAATTTTTGCTATAAAGATCTATTTAGCTTTCTTTTTCTTATTTTCCCCTTAGGAGTAATTCCCCCAATGTTTATGGGCCACACTATCACTCCAACTGAGGTGCACCAGGCTGAGCAAGATGATCTTCTCTTTAGGTCCATTGACTGCCTGGCTCATATCTTCCCAGTTGGATGGCAGAAAGCTGGGAGTAGCTGCATGCTTAAAAGCTCTTTCAGGATCTGCAGGAGAGTATAAAAACCTTATGAAAGTAAGGACATATTCACCTGACCTTAGGACAAGGGTGTGAAGAATAAAAATTCAAGTTGTATGCCTGCATAAAAATCACTAACTATTCTCTGAAAAACAAAATTAACAAGTTATTAACAAATAGAAATATTTTATCTCTATTTGAGTTGAGAACTGCATATGATTGGCTTTCCCTTCTAAGCACTTTATGTACTTTCTCTTTTTCTTTCCTGGAGTTATATCAGGTGTTAGAAATTAGAGAATTCTTTACAGATTAAAGAGAAAGTTCAGAGATATTTAGTTACTCTGGGGAAGATTGAGAAAAAATGTTAGGAAGCAAATAATTTCTGGCAAAATGATCAATTTTTAGCTGAATTTTCCATATTATGAGCCACTAATTAGCAATTTCTATATGCTTTCACAGATTCAATAAGCTTTCTGATATGGATTTTTAAGAAGCTAGTTCATGAAAAAGCATTTTCCCCTGTTATCTGTTATTTTTTCCCCCTACTATTTGGTCGTTTTATATGGATAAATGCTAACAGCATATGGGCCAGCTAAGCACAGCTGGTTCTTTCATTACCTATAACTTTAATCCTCAAAGTGTGGTCCTAGCTTCAACATAGTTACATCGACATTATCCCAGAACCTGTCAGAAACACAAACATTTTGGTTCTACCCAGGACCTACTGAATCAGAACTCTGAGATTGTGGTTTAGAAATCTATGAATTGCCCTTCAGGGCCATCTGATGCATCTTAAAGTCTAAGAACCACTGCTTTCCATGATGGAAATAATAATAAAATATTATTTCTCATGAAACCAGTAAATAAAGGTATCACTTTGCTAGTACACAGCGAGGGGAGCTCTATTTGGGTGAAGTATTGATTCAGAGAGCATCACATTCCCTTTAAATTTTCTATGTCACAGAAAATAAATGTGTCAAATTTCAATTGTTTTCAGTCAGTAGTTATTTTTGAGATAAATATTCTCTAAATATATAGATATCTAAAATTCTGATTAAAGCAAGCATCCTGATATCTATCCATAAATTGATTTTTTAGTGGCTTAAATCAACAATTTATTATTTCTGTTAATCCTGCATGTTAATAAGAAATTCTTCTGCTGAGCTCATTTAAGTGGCTATAATCAGCTAACTCTTTGGGTGACAGCTTCATTATCAGGCACTATAGCCATGTAACAAACCTGCACATTGACCTCCTTAATTAAATATATATATATGTTCATATATATATTTGTATAATATATACTGATATTTCAAAAGAAAAACCATAAAGTAGAATTTTTTGACCCATGCATTATCTTTCAGATGTTTTGATGCACCCTTTGGGATGTAGCTCATTTCAAGCTCTATATAGTAAAAACAAATTGCACATTTACAAGCCAATGACTAACTGAATTCCCTCAAGAACAGTGCTAGGCTTTTATATTTGAGCATGTTCTGTGTTCCGCTACTTTTGCAATGAGGTATGAACAATGACACCTTAATAGCAGTAGAACCATACTGTCACCATATGGGTTATACAATTTAGGACTATGTCCTTTGTACATTTAAAAGCTCCAGCTTAAGAAGATGATAAATTAGGTCAACTTGAACTAGCCATAGACTACATCATAGATTAAACATTTCCTTCAACATGATTGACACCTTACTCAGGAAACATGCTAGGAAAAAGCCATTTGGTCACAGTGCTTAGCTATTAAAAGTGCGCATAGAATTCAAGAAATACTGCCAACATGCCAACCAAAATTTGATTTATAAACACACAGTGACGATTATTGGCTTCATAATTCTATAGTCAATGAAAGTCTTTGTTTATTACTTCTAAGTACTTGGATTTCAAGCTATTTTTTATAAGTTTTGTATATTGACTTTTCTTAAGGAAGACAAGGGACTATAGAAAGATCACTCAAACAAACAGTGTTTGCTATAATACTCATAACATTTTGGCAGCAGGAAATGGGAAATCTAAGGTGGATAAACAAAAAAAGGGAAAGAGGTGGGAGGTGAAGTGAATCAGGATGATTTTGGTGGGTAATAGACAAATCATTGGTACACCATGTTCTGGGTCTGCAGTGGAAAACCATGTACTTTCGTTGGAGCATGAGGAAAGCAGGCATGGATTGATTATATTGAAAGACATCTGGTCAGTCTGAAAGCAATTGACCAGTGACCAGTTAGTTTGCTATTAAATGGAATTTGATTTTTTTAAAGACAAAATTCAACCTAGTCACTAAAAAAAAGGCCTCACACATTGATCATTTTGTGTAAAATATAAAAATCAATTATATGTAAAAAGGCTTTAGCTGGCAAGGAAGGCCCCTGATGTTAGCACCATAAGAGAGGAAAATCTAATTCTCATTTCATAACAGCTAGTCTTTCCTACTCTATCCTACCCTACAACTGTAGGGGAGCCTTTCAAACACTGGGAGGGAGAAATCCCTCAAGCTGATGTGATATAGTCTCCCTAAGAAACTTATAGTTAAAAGCAGAACTGTCCCTGAACAGTGTAAAACAGCTTGCATTTTGGGCAAAGTTACTAATGAACAGTTGTTGATTTTCCCTTGAGATGAAGTTTCATTTGGAGAAATATATTTATGTAGAGGCCCTTTGATATCTCTGTGCACAGAACAATCAACCAAGAACTGTTATGTTCATAGCATTGCTTGAGCCAGACAGCACACCCTTCCATGTGATCAGTCTATGGTCAACTGGGAAGATTGGTGATTCCACTTACAGCACTGTGTTGACGGAGTCCATTGAGAAGTGGATTCGTTACTACAGGTCACTTTTATTATGGAGAAGTTACTGGTTTTGGTCTCAACTGGAATTAACTTCCTTCAAAGCATAAACTGATATCCAGAAAGAGTAGATGCATTATTTGCATCAAAGTGACAATTTGAAACTTACCATTAGTGTTTTACAGAATATCCAGCTTATTCACTTGGAATGGAGATATGCTTATTCCTTGATGTATTACTTGCATCCAAAGGGTTAATTAAATTAAACAGAGATAAACATGAACTAACTTGAATAAAAGGAAAACATTATTATAATATTAGCTGGGAGGTTTCACAGATACCAAGAGTGGGAATAAAGGTGGAATTCATAAAGGATTTGGAGGCCACCCTCACCCCTGCCCTGCCAAAGCATTTTCTCTCAAATCTTCATCTAACTTCCTTTTTGCATGTTTATTTTACTTTTAATTTTGGAAAACTAATATGCTATGCTTTTTAGTGCATATGATTAACGTTTTCACTTATCTTAGAAACTTACACAATATAAATCTAGAGTCTAAATGAACGTCTCTTAGTTCCAATTACACATTCTTAGGAGATAAAGTCTAATAGGTCCAGGGTAGATTAGGTGTTTATCTCTTGTCCATTTGATTCTGACCCAGGGAGCAACTATGACTGCACAAAGTCTGGGTAGGAGGCAATTCAAAACACAGAGCCTCTAGGCAGACTCATCAAGAGGTGTCCGTTACAAGGGAGAGGAATAACATAGAAATCAGAAACTGGCAAAACAAAAACAAAAGCAAATGAATGAACAACAACCCCTTCTCCCAGTAAAATTTTTTCTTTTTATTCATTTTATTTAAAATTATTATAACTATTGTTATTCAAAAAATTTCAGATTTGACAAACAAGAACACTCAGCACTAAATCAAGGCAAACCATGAATGCACATTTAAAAAAATCAATTAAACTAAAAATATATATATAAGACTTAATACTTGTCCTGTAATCAAAATGCCTCTGGGAAAACTTAGAGACCAATAAAATTCCAGTGATGAAAAACTAAGCACTAAATCACTTGTTTTTGCATGACCAACACTTAAAGGACTAACATGCGGATGACACATCAAAATTTGTCAAATGAAAATGAAGTTAAGAAATACAATGATAGTGATGTCATCAAGATGGCAGAATAGGAAGTTCCAAACCTTATTCTTCCACAAAACATTGACTTAACAATACATAATCCAAAAGGTCTTATAGCCCTTAAGAGAACTCCAGAAACCAATAGAGAAATTGCAGTGCTTCAGAGACACTTAAAAACAGTCACACTTAAATAGTAAGAAAATCAATTTGTTTCATCCATGGTAGCCCTTTCTAAGTCAGTGCAGCTTATTCCATTTGGAAATAGACACCCAACTCACAGCTTTTACCTCGGAGAGAAGTGAGAGTGGAGTAACTGTCTACCATTCTAGCTTTTGAGGGGCTACCTGGGGAACTAGTTTCTGTCTTTGACTTGGAGCGCTAATGAGGAATGGGCATACTTTGAATGCCTGGAGGTCACTAAGAACAAGAGAGAGCTCAGGGACTTGCTGCAACAGCAGATAACCTGCAGTGCCACAACAGAAGCCAGCATAGCTTGGCATACTCTGAAGAGAAGGTTCAGCTGTGGCTTCTCCCATGGGAGAAAAAGAGAAGAGTGAAATGTGCATCTAAAATTCTTGATTTTCAGGGGCTTGCCTAATGGATTGGTTTTGTCTCATCTCAACTTGGAGTGCTGATGGAACTAGCATACTTTGGATGTCTGGGGGCCACTGACAAGAAAATTGCTCAGTAACTTGTTGCAGTAACTGAGAACCTGCAGTTCTGCACGTATATACCAGGGAAAGCAAAAAATTACAAACTTCTGACAAAGAAACCAACAAACTTCTTCATCTGGGAAGTTATGTGCACAAGCCCAGAGAAGGTGCATCCCCAGGAAAGATCTGAGAGGCCCCGAGACTCTAGCCATGCTGATTGGTGAGGGCTTATCCCTGTGTGAATCTAGTCCATTTGTCCTTAACAACAAGGACTCCCTTTTTTTTTTGAGTTGGAGTCCCACTCCGTTGCCCAGGCTGGAGTGCAGTGGCACGTTCACGGCCACCCCAGCATCCACCTTCCACTTTAGCCTTCCAAGTAGTCTTTCCAGCACGTGCTAGCACACCCGGCTAATTTATTGTAGATACGAGGCCTTGCCAAGTTGCCTGGGCTGCTCTCGAACCTGCGGACTCAGGCAAGCAACTCTCCTCGGCCTCCCAAAGTGTTGAGATTACAGGCTGAGTCACCGAACCCAGCTGTGGATTTTCTCTTTCTTAATAATCTCATTTAGTTCATATATCATTTTTCTGATTCATTTGTTTACCTGTCTGTAGTCTCTAGTAGTTCATTCAGCTCAGCTCTTTCATTTTTACTTTTTTTTTCAGTTGTGGTCACTCTGTCACCCAGACTGGAGTGCAATGGCATGCTCCTGACCACCGCAGCCTCGACCTGCTGGGCTCAGGTGATCCTTCCATCTCAGCCTTCCAAGTAGCCGGAACTACAGGTGCGTGCTACCATGCCCGGCTATTTTTTTTTTTTTTTTAAATGTAGAGACATGGTCTCTCCAAGTTTCCCGAGCTGTTCTCAAACCAGGGCTCAAGCAATCCACTTGCCTTGGAGCTCCAGGCTGAGCCACAGAGCCTGGCCGCATTCAGCTCCTTTAAAACAATTTGAAACAATTTGATTTGAATTATTTACCAGGTAATGAATAGGTAATCATTTCTTTCAGGCTAGTTTCTGAAGATTTATTTTGTCTTTGTTTTTCTGATTGGGCCATGTTTACCTGTTACTTTGTATATCTTATTATTTGTTGGAATGTGTGCATTTGAAAAAAAAAGTCACTTTTCTCTCTCAGTTTTTAGGAACTAGAAGGATCATCAACAAGGATACCTGCATAATGAACATTTGTAAATCTAACCCTGACTTGTCCCCCACATCTTTAACATTAAAAAAAAAATTAAAGAAAAAAAACCTGCTGATGTGAATGTCCACGGCTTTATTGAACACTGAACGTTCCTGTAATACTGATCGAAGGGTGGGGACTTGGAGCATGTGGCAATTCATTAAAAAAAGAAAAAAGAAAAACTATAAAACAGAACCAAATTCAGTTAGCCAATGACATAATCTTGTGTTGAAAGTCCTAAATATCTCACAAATGTCCAAAAATATATTAGAATGAATAAATTACTTTGCAAAGTTATAATATATAAACCAAACCCCCAAAAGTAGTTGCATTTTTTTGTAATAATAAACAATCTGCAAAAATTTAAGGAAACAATCCATTTACAATAGCATCAGAGAAAAAAAAATACTTAGGAATAAACATAACCAAACAAGCAAAAGACTTGTAGGCTGAAAAGTATAAAACAATGCTGAAAGAAATGTAAAAAGTCACAAATAAGTGAAAAGATATGCCATGTTAATGGAGTGAAGGACTTAATATTGTTAAAATATTCATACTACCCAAAGTAATTGGTATTTTCAATTTAATTCCTTTCAAAAATTTCAATGTCAATTTTTGCAGAAATATAAAAAATTCTACCATTTATATGAAATCTCAGAGAACCCTGAATAGCCACAACAATCTTGAGTAAGAAAAACAAAGCTAGAAACCTTACACTTCATGACACAGATATATTAGAAAGATGCAGTAATCAAAACAGTATGGTACTGGCATAAAGACAGACACATAAATCAATGAAACAAAACAGAGTCCAGAAATGCAGAGGTTCAGCCTTCACAGAGCAGGGCCTGAGGTGGGGGTGGGAGGAATGAGAAAGAAAGACAAGAGATGGTGGGATTGGGAGGTCTCTCTCCTCAGTAGGTGAGAGCAAGTTTATTATTTAGCATGCCTCTTATATAGGGCAAAATTAGGGCAAAATTGTACAAGGGACTATCGTAAAAACAAGCAGCATTAGCATCTGGGCCAGGCATCCGGGCCAGGTATGATTGACGTTACGTCGCTTTGCTTTATTATAAAGTAGCAAATTAAGGTTAGGGGAGATGAGCAAACCACAGCAGAATTATGTTGCTATTAGAAGGCGAGTTGTTTTGTGTTTATTTTTTTGTATCTAGGGCTTTATTGTAGCTAAGACTTCATCTGTACTATGTGTACCCGGATGTGTGGGCATTCAAGACACTGTTTCGTGTAGCAGGCTGCATTCCTTACAGCCTGCCTTTGGCTAGGATACAGAGCTTTTAAGCGAAACCTTACCTATGAGCTTGGGGTACTTAAGGCCCACCACGTTTTATGTAACAAGCTGCATCGCTTACCTGCCTTTAGCTAGAATGCAAAGCTTCCAGGCAAAACCATTGCCTACAAGCCTGGGGTACTCAAGGCCTGCTACAGTGGCAGTGTTTGCCTGCTCCCCACATCACATCTGCTCCAAGATGAGGGAGTATAGGCTTGGTTCCTTAAACACAAGCCAAGAACACAAAAACCTTGTCAGCTTATGCTCTGGTCTCCTTTACAGAAATAAACTCATATACATATATATTCCATAATCTTTGACAAGGGTTCCAACAATACATAATAGGGAAAGGATAGTCTCTTCAACAAATGGTTTTGGGAAAACTGAATATACATATGCAAAAGAATAAAGTTGGATCTTTACCCTACACAATATTAAAAAAAAAAAACACACCTCAAAATGGTTTAAATACTTAAACATAAAACCTAAAACTATAAATTCCTAGAAGAAAACATATGGTAAAATTTTCATAACATGGGATTGAAAATTATTTATTGGGTATGACATCAAAAGCACAGGCAACAAAATAACAAAAATAGGCAAATAGGACCATGCCAAACTTAAAACTTCTGGATAACAACTGAAACAATCAACAGCATAAAAAGTCAACGTATGGAATGGAGAAAAATATTTGCAAACCATATGCCTGAAATACAACTAATGAATATATATAAATAACTCTTACAACTGAGTGACAACAAAAAATCCTGATTAAAAAATAGTCAAATGGATAAAAAAAATGTGGTATATATACATGATGGAATATGACACAGCCATAAAGAAGAGCAAAATCATCGAAATTCGCAGCAACCTGGGTGGACTTAGAGTATGTAATGCTGAGTGATCTTTCACATAAACAAAGAGTTGAGTATCACATGCTCTCACTCATAAGTGGACCTTGAACAACTACCGCAATACTATAAGAAAAGGATTGACTGTAGTGGGAAACTGCGGAGGGGAGGGGGATGGGGAGGCGGCTTTGACAGTAGTGGAAATCTGCCTGGGGAAGGGGGGGCACGCCTCATCAACAAGGGTACCTGCACGGTGAATATTTGTATACCTAACCCTGAAATGTACCCCATAATTTTAAAATAAAAAATTTTTAAAAGTTTAAAAAGAAAATAGTCAAAAGACTTGAATAGACATTGAGAAGGCATACAGATTACCAAAAGCATATAATAACATGTTCAACATCACTAATCATCAGTGATATGCAAATCAAATCCACAATGAGGTATCACCTCAAACCCATTAGGATGGCCACTATCAAAACAAACAAAAAGTAAGAAGTTTGGCAAGAATGTGGAGAAACTGAAACTCTTGTGCCATATTGATAAGAGTGTAAAATGATGCAGCCACTGTTGGAAACAGTATGGAGGTTCATCAAAAAATTAAAAATATCATTACCACATTATTCAGCAATCTCATTCAGAGTATATATTCAAAAGAATTGAAAACAGCACATTAAAGATATATTTGCACACCGATGTTCATTGCAGCTTTATTCACAATACCCAAGAAGTGGAATAGCCTAAATGTCCATGCATGGATGAATAGACAAAGAAAATGTTGTGTATGCATACAATGGAATATTGTTCAGGCTGAAAAAATAAAGAAATCCTGTTGCATAAATGAATCTTGAAAACATTATGTTAAGTGAAATAAGTCAGTCACAACTTGGATGGATTTAGTCTATCATACCCAGTGACCTATCACAGAAACAAAGAACCAAGTACCACATGTTCTCAATCATAAGCGGATCCTTAACATTAATCATAATACTATAAGAAAGGGATTGGCAGTAGCAGGACACTGTCGGGGGGGGGGGGGCACGTAACATCAATAAAGGTAACTGATCTCAAACCAGGCTAAGTAGGGATCTTATCTGCACGATGTTCCCTTATCTACCTAATCCTGAACTGTATTCACATCTTTAAAATAAAAAATAAAAATAAAAATAGAAAAAGAAGTAGAGAAGGTAGAAATACAGTGTGCTAGAGTAAACTGGATTTGAGTTGATACTGTTCTAGGCCATGACCTTGTTCCATTTAATCAAACAATGCAATCTGTCAGAAAACAAGAGTTTTAGTACTAGTTCTGTCATGAAATACAATGACTGAACATTTTTCTAGGCTGAACTGTAGAATCTCATAGTCTAATGCCAATTTCATTAAGATAGATGCTTATTAGAATGATTTATTGTAGTTAACTTAATTCAAAGTATGTTATTTAATTTTTTGGTTGTTCAGAAGATGGCTTTTTATAAGTCTCTGAGGCTTAGATACCTCTGCTTATATAATTTTGTATTACTTTTATTGGTAGCCATATGAAGACTGGGATCATGCCTGCCTTGTTCACAGTTCTCTCGCCAGAAAAAGCGCATACCCAATAAATATTTCTTTAAATTCATGAATGAATAATAGATGAATCTGGAGAATTTTCCCCTTTCTACTTTGGAGTAGACTTGGAGATAAGAATATAAATCTAACAAATCCATGGAAAACTGGTACTAAACAGCAACTGAAATTTCAAAAGTCTGTATAAAAATATTTGTGAGTGAAAGTGGATCTTTTTATGGTCTTTTGTTTAAACTTCTAAAATGAAGATATAGAAAGTGCCAGTATACATGACTGTTTAATATCTAAGGGTAGCGACAGAAGGCTAAATGAAGAAAAAGATGATTGTGGAATGTTTTATAGAGAATGAATGTTAGAAACTTACTACAGAATGAAAGTCATTAAGGTAAGAATACAAATTGAATATGTAGCACTGGCTGGCAAAGGTAAAAAATGTTTGTTTCCTATTCCTAGTTTCTTCTAAATTTCATCTGTTATAGCTCTAGTTTTTGCTGCCACTGAAGTCTCAAGGAAGGCTGGGCGTGGTAGCTTACACCTGTAATCCCAGCATTTTGGGAGGCTGAGTTGGGAGGATTACTTGAGGCCAGGAGTTTGAGACCAGCTTAGGCAACATAGTGAGACCTCCATAGTCTTAGTTACTCTGGAGGCTAGGACAAGAGAATCACTTGAGCCAAGGACGTCAAGGCTGCAATAAGTCTTGATTGTGCCACTGTGCTAGAGCATGGCTAACAGAGTGAGATACTTGGGCGCAGCAGGGAGAGCCACAAGGAAGGTGAATATAGATGATGTCAACTTCTTGAATTGTATTTTGAAAATTCAAATTGACAAACTTTGAGGGTTCTGAAAGACCAGATATAGATTTAAAAAAAAAAAAAAGTTTGACTAAATCTAATTTAAATTATCTTTTATTATCCTTCAAACATAAAACTTATCTTATAGGGCCAGCACTGCCCTAAAAGGAGATAGCACTATTCAATCTATTAAGAAAATATTGATCAACTAGAAGATGCCATGCAGAAGATGCAAATAATTCTTAAAAATATAATTCCTGTTCTGAAAAATCTAGAATCTAGTAATGAAATAAAATTATAAGCATAGAACTATAACAGCACAGGTCAAGGGGTAAGCACCAAACTAACACAGTAAATAGGCTATAATTTATCTGAAATCCAGTCTGGGATCCACATGGTCAGGAAAAGCGTTATGAGGAATTGGTGGGTGTTCCATTAAGCATGGGCAATTCATTTGTTTAACTAAAGTAGGATTTGTTTTAAAAATCTCTTATTTGTTTATTTTTTCAACTATTCCTCCACCAGTAAATAAGTCAAACTACAACAAAATGATATTACATATAATGCCTTGGAAGAGCCTTTAAAATTAAAAATATGTATTACTATATATTTATTATAATATTTTATACTAATGCGATAGAGAACCAAAAATTTACCAAAAATTGCATGTGGTTTGAGTTCTTGGCTAGTATTTACACTTTTTTTGGTGGGGATTGGGGTAGAGCCATTAAAGTATTGTATATTTCAGCCTGTCTTCTGCCAGTGCTTGCTGTAATATGAGATCTTCTGCCTTAGAGTTGTTCACTAGAAATTTTATTATAATTGTACTCAAGTCGCACCTTTTTATTATTATATTTTGCTTCTATAGCATGTAATATTAATTGTATATTACAGTAGTAAAAATTTGCTTTTCATGTACATGAAAGTAAAATGAAGCAGTACCCAGAATTTGTAAAAATATAATGAAGATTGAACACAGATATGGTCAGAAATTGTAAAGAAGGTATGAGAATGACTTGAAATTTGGAATAACCTGAAACTTGACCCAGGTGGATACCAATGTGAAAGAGAAAAAAGGTTCCATTTCCTAGAAAAATCCGCAGGTCTCACCCAACTTGATTATGTGTCTGCTGGCTTGAGATGCCCCAGTTTATGGGGACATCTTCTCCAATGCTGGGGAGGACTGCGGTGGGGGGAACTGCTGAGGATGGTGGATTCTTTACCACAGGGCTCTGGAATGGCTAGTCCCTTCTGGAAGAGAGAGAAGAAAGTCCCCTTTTTTTGTCATATTGATTAGAAGCATATAGCTTCCTCATTTTTACCTTGTTAAACTATTTTTGATGTGTATCATTTAAGATGGGAAAATACTTTATATAAAATATGCCACAAATAGAAAAAGCAAATGATTCAAGATACTACTTAACTCATTATAATCTTTTATTTTTTAGGAAATGGCAACAGGCTTCAGTTAGTATAAATTAGCATTAATAATTTATTGAGGAATAGTCACAGAAAGTAGGCTAGGGTGATGTGAATTAATAAATACTTTTCAAATTCCACTATGCTAAAGTCTAACACTGTCAAGAGAAGAAACTAGGACCTTTCTGTTGAGCTGTTATAACTAAGCTATTTAGAGTTAGAGTACAGCCCAAAGACAGAAGGACAAGCAGAATCACACAGGTATCAGGACTGCAGAGAGCAGAAAATCCAGCAACAAGAGAGGCCACGTTCAGAAGGGGACAGGGAAGCCGTAGGTTAAAGCCACAGAATAAAAGGGGGAATTGAGGCTTCTGAGGAAAGTTTCAGCATCTGATGACATCTGGTATCTTCCTTTCCAGTTGAGTTGTGTCACAGCTGCCTCTGAGTACCTAACCATCTTTCAAGGGTATGTGTTAAGTTTTGCTTATTATTTAAAAAATCTATTTCAAGGAACTAACTCAAATAAAGCCTTAGTGTTTAATGTATTACTAGGAATGAGGTAAAACATAAGTGACTGTAAAGAAAAGATGGGTCTTTGATAGCCCATATAAGTTTCTTTATGAAGATTAGAGAAAAGTGCACCTTCCACCTTGAGTGGTAAGCAGAGTATGTCAGGGTTCTCTGGAGCAACAGGAACAATAGGATGTGTGTGTGTGTGTATGTGTGTGTGTATGTGTGTGTGTGTATGTGTGTGTGTGTATGTGTGTGTAGGGAAAGAGAGAGAGAGAGAGAAAGAGATTGATTTACCTTAAGGAAATTGACTCCTGGCAAGTAAAAATCTGATGTAGCAAGGTTCATGTTCTGAAGACTCAGGGCAAAGGTGCAACTTGCTGGTAAAATTTCTTATTTCCTGAGAGAGGTCATTCTTTGTTCTATTAAGTCCTCCAACAATGAATGAGACCCACCCAAATTACTGAAGGTAATCTGTTTTACTCAAAGTCCGCCAATTTATTAATTTTTAAAATTTTGTGTTTTAAAGTTGTGGGGTACAATTCAGGGTTAGGTACACAAATGTTCATTTTACAGGTCATCTTCAGCAAAGGTACCTGCATAATGAAGTCCACCAATTTGAATGCTAATTTAATCTAAACAAACAACAACCCCCCCCCCAAAAAAAAACCACTTCAGATAAGTTTCCAGGTTGATGTTTGACCAAATATCTGGGTAACATGGCCCAAATTAACCATCATTCTTAGCATGGGCTGGATTTCAACTCACATTCTTCACCCCTTTAGGGATATGCCCATGTGTAGATCCAAACAGCACAAATATCACACTGGGCTTGTTTCTGGTACCCCATTTAAGGCCATATGTCCATACCTGTGAAGGCCCCAGTCAAATCATTTTGTAAGTAATAGACTGATATGTGGTCAGGAGGCTCTGCAACTGGCCCTGACTAACTATCCCTTCCAGAGGACTTTGATAAATGTAGCTTGCTCAGGCAAACAGAATAGAATACAGTTTATCATAGAGTGCTTATAATTCTGAGTTTTCATTCTGGGTCTGCCACCAACTTACTGTGGGATGTTGGGCAAATCACATTACTTTTTTGGGTCTGGGTTTTCCTACTTATAAACCACAAGTTTGTAATTTGAAAAGTTCCTCTCATCTCTAACATGATGCACCAAACATGTAGGTCTTGACATGCCAATTTTTTTGTCCTTAACTGATGTGGACAATGACTGAGAAATGATTAGTTTATTGCAATTAGGTATCAGTGAAAGTCTTATTTTCTAACTTTGTTTCTAAATCACCTAATCAATTTCTTCGTTAAAAAGTGAACCTACGTGATGTGGCGATCAGCAATTAATGTAAAGGACTTGGGGGAGAGACTTATCTTCAGGTGAAGAAGCAATTTGATAAAGCAATTATTATCAAATGTCAAAAACCATTGAATGAGACCCATCTTCTACCTATAATAAAAAAGAGCAAGACATGCCTCCTTCCCAACTTATATTAGTGTCAATTAAATTTTAAAGTTTAGTTCTTGAAATTCGAAGGCACTATGGAATAATACTTGAATTTTAAATACACAATCTATTTGAAGTCACTTCAGATCATAAATGCAGTCAGAAAGAGACATGTATTTTGTTTTTCCTCATTTTCAGTTCTGTTTTGGAACTTCTTGTATACCAAGGTACTCCTTGGTCTATTAATACTTTTTGATTGGTCATGTTACATTTCTTTCACCAGTTGCATAAAATGCTTAACAGAAAATAATTATTATCTTCCTGACATTCAGGTTAGATAAGCAAAATGGGTGTGTACCCCTTTATGCTACCTCAGCCAAGAGCATATTATAACATGCTGTGTACAATGTGAATAATTGTGTGGAAGGCATTTGGAACGTTAAAGATTTCTCAAGTGTCTCAAAGAACTTTATAATGAGTTTCTCATGGAATTCCAAAAAGATAGATCCAAAAAGACTTTCTAAGGTGAAACTTTTAAGAAGGTGTGTCTTTTTACAAAGTATAGACATGTTAACACCCAAGTATGTGTTGCAACTTTTAACACCGGACTTCAGGACGGTTGTGCTGATTTCCATTGTGCTGCCACTACTTAGAGCACTTTTGAAATGCCATTCATGGAATTGACTTTATAGCTAGTTTATGAACCTCAAAAGGAAATTAGTTTTATTATTCACACCTCATATAGTTCCATTCTCACGTTCCTCACAATTGGGAGGAACTCAACTTGGACAGATTATGCATTTTCTCCACTTCATACTGTCCCTGCTAATACGTATTCCAAAGAATGAATGTTTGCTGTAGATATATTTGCAGCAATGTACATGTATTAAAATATAGTACATTCTAATATAAAATACAGTACATAACCTTTAGAGTACTCTATTATATAAAATAGCTTCTCTAATTGAGGTGGACAGAAATGTCATTTTTCTCAGTTTAAAACCCACTGAAGAATTGATTTGTTGACATGGCTTTAACCTGTTGACTTAAGTGTCTGTTCTTGAGGAAAATCCAATTTTCTCTAAAACATGAACGACAACAAGATTCGAAACTTATTGTTGATTGAAAACATGATAGAATTGTGTATTTTTGACTATAGATATCATTGTCAAAATGTAGAAATAAAATATTGCAATTACATAATAGAGAAAATAGGGGGTATATTTTCAATGATGTGAGATAATCTAGCTAAATAAAGGTTTTCTTATTCCAACTTTGATTTTTCTAGTCTCTTTTTGAAGAATTTCTTAGTGGCTTTACAAAGAACAAAAATTATCAGGAGAGGAAAATGCCAACTGTTTTAGTTTACACATATCCAGGCTGTGTATTTCCTTGTCTTTGGTTCACTGAGGCAATATCACAGCATGGCTTCTGGATAAAACAAGCAAAAGATGACACAGAATACACCAAACTAGAGCAGGTCAATTAAAAAAACTTATTAACAAGCAATTAAAGCCTAGTAGTTTTTTCTTCGTGTGTGTTTGTGTATAGTAGTCAGTGGAGAGTTTAGCATGTTGGGCCTATTCTTTCCCCAGGTGTCATTTATTGGAAGTGCCTGAGGAAACTTTGAGAAGAATCAGAAACAGTCAAATAAATTGGTGTCAGTTTAATCTGTGTAATAAATTAATAAATTTTTCCATTGAAATGAGTGCTAATTCTGTACTGGGTTAAAAGAAAAAAGAGATCTTGATATCAATGCACCAAACTATAAAGCAATGGCTCTGAAAATGTTGTATCAAAGGCAGGACTCATTGTGAAAATGAACAAAGGCAAAAGCCTTATTAATAATAGGCTAATCCTATGGTGAGCCTAGGTGGGTAAACTGCTATCTAGAAGTAGACTGTTCACTCATGTGAAGTAAATTAACACTGCCTTGGCACTAGGGTACCATTAGGTGCATTGAAACAACTTATTTACTGTGGGCATCCTGGTGCCCTTGTATATCCCACATCACTGTAGGATCAGGCATAATAAAATCATATGGTGCCAAGAAGCCAGATCTTACAAATTTTAGGCAGTAGCCCAGTGAAGTAGCAGGGATTTATGGTGGTTAAATCAGCTGGGGCACTGCTGTAGCCATAGCAGAAATGTTATTTTGTCTTTGTAAAGCAGAGAAATTGAAGCCTTTCTTTTATGTGTTATGTGATTTTACCGGCTCACTTCTTGTTCACTGGAGGAAAAAGAAAAACATACCAAAGATTTCCTTTTTTTTCTTGAAGCAAAGAACCAAGGAATGAGAAACATTGTTTTCTCATTATTGACTATCTAAAAACAAAAAATCATCTATAGCTAGATTAGTAGCAAGGCCAAAAAGGAAACAGCCAAACTTCATAAAAATAGGGGGATTATAGTCTTAATGAATCATGGCTTCATTGACCACCTACAAATTAGGCAGAAAGTGTTCTAACAAAGCTGATTGTATTGGAAACAAAATCGATTAGAATAGAGATATATGCATTTTTAATGTAGTAGAAGCAACATAGAAATAGGTTAAATTAGTTATGAAAAAAATAAGTGCTTTTCAATGGCTAATTTGGATAGCTGGATAGTATTAGTGCCCTTTCTGATTTTTTTATTCTTTTTAAAACTAGAATTTAAAACTTATTCAACTATCAATTTCAACCTGAGAGTGAACCAAGATTCATTCATAGTACTGTTTATAATTTGAGTTTCAGGGTATATTATAAATAAATACACAAACATACAACATTTTACTCAACAAATAGGTTGCCCAACAAAAAATGTTCTGTTGAATCTGGGAAAATTATAGTAGTAATTTTTGCTTTCTAACCTGAGAGGCCTTTGTTCATCTGATTCCGTGGTTTTATATGTGAATTTTTTATGAATATGGAGTTTCTATTTCAAACTGAAGTGGTACCAAATATGTCTCATTATTAAATGATTCCTCTTTGAACAAGGAAAACTTATTCATTTATTCTGTTCATTCTTGAAAGATAGTTGAAACCAAACTGTTATAAAATTATGTTGGCTGATATACAAAATGAACAGGTTGGGTTCTTTAAAACTGGAACATGTTAGGAGTAATCATCTTGATTTTCTGCTAAGCACTAGTCATGCTAATTTCAGCCATCAACAAATTTGATTAAATTCAAAAAGGGTAAACATTTTTTTTCTAGCTTGCAAGATTCTTAATGTTTAGAAACAGAAAATTTGTCAACCAGAAATAGGTTTTCCTGACATGAAATTGAAACTATATCTTTTAAAAGACTCCAAGTGAAACAAAATGTATTTTCTCACATTTCTTTCTACTTCTAAGCAAAGAATGTGATGCTGATTGTGTGTTTTTTACTTCCCATTGTTTAGTTGTTCAGGTATGATGGCTAGTCTTCTCGCTCCTGGGGATGACTTAATCTCTCCCGTTCAAATCATTTTAGAATTTAAGTCCAGGACCAAAACATCTGGTCTGGAAAGTTAAAAAAAAAAAAAAATCAGTTGGTTTAGATTCTTGATAACTGAATAAATTAACCAAATATTTGAAAAATTTTTTGAAAATAGTTTAATGTTATTTTTACAGATTTTTAATCTTTTTTTTCTTTTTTTATCCTCAAAACCAAAATAGGCATTACGCAATGCATGTTTATGAGCATGTATCTGGAATATCTCAACATGTGCTGATTTTCAGCAGGAAGTTGCTGTAAGAGGTTTATTGAGGAACTCTTGGAGATTGGATATGGAAGATAGAGTTTCTGGAATTAAATTATTAGAAGTGTCCTGAGTTTTGCTATCACCCTACGGTAGAAATAGAGATGAAACTTGCCAAATAGTCTCAAGGAATGTTAGCATATAATATAATTTAGCTTTTTACATATACCAGTGACATTATAATAAATGTTGACTTCCCTTGTTGCCTTTTAACAAAATGCCTAAGGCCAAAATTTGGAGTTAAATCTGGTGAAACAATAACAAAGATTATATTTTTAAAATTCATCTTGGAATGTTAATATTGAGGTAACTTACGAGCTAGGGTTTTAAAATAGTCGTTTATTATTTTAGAATCAATACCAAAAACAGACGCCACCATCTCATAAAATAAACATGCAGTGAAAGGGTAACACACACATTAGCCGCAAACTGAGTCTGTAGCCAATACAGTATGATGAGAAGGAATACTCAGTATGGTGTGATACGCAATCGGAGCCATTAGCCATATGGTGCAGTGTAAAGAGGGCCTCTGTGACTGAATAACAGTCGTATATTCTATGGTTTATTAAATAATTATGCAATGGTAAGTAACACTTTTATAATTATGGGCTGTTTTTAAATATTTTTGTTAATCTAGCTGCATTTACCAGGTTGAGGGATGCATGATCCATCGGGTCTCCATGCTTCATGTCTGCTTTGTGTGTAGAATGGAAATCGGCTGCCATATTGAAGATTTAGGGCACATTTCTTGTATCGTACTGTGTATCATCAAGGTATGCCACAGGGCATTTAGAGACACAGGGGCACATTCCTTTTAGAGTTGCTTTCCACCTGCCACCTGTCTGTACAGACACTGCATGTGGGATAGAGAATGTGCTAGTTTTATGTAATTTTCATCGAATGAGACAGAGAAGTATTAAGACATCCAAACGAAAAGCAAAACATTCAATAAAATATACAGAAATTTTGTTGATGCCTGTGTGGTCTCCTATCTGGATACTTAAAAAAAAATTGCAGACATTCACATGACACCTTTCTATTGATAGTAATATTCCCCCGAAGAAAATTTTTATTGTATTCATGTGTTTACCTCCAACCTGTATGGTTTTGTTAGGTGACAACTTCATTAACCAGTCAGGCTACTATGGTCTACACTAGATAGTTACTTAGTTGTACTATGCCGGTTCTGCAATTTGGGATTATCAGAGGACAGACGGCAATATTACAGTTAATGTAGTGAAATGGCTGTGATTGTGATATGCCTACCATGGGACTGCAGGGCAGCTGCATCTGCCACAGAGAGATATGTTGTGGCTCAGTGAAATACATTGGGACAGCAGCATATTTGGGCTTCATAAGCTCAGTCTCTTGGCTAATGGAATTATGGTAGCTTTAAAAATAGATTGTATGCTTTCATGTATGATTATTTTGAAGACGTCTTAGATACAATTTTGAAAAACTGAATTTAGAGTTAGTAAATGATAGTCAGGTAAAAACACTGAGAAAGTAAAGCTAATCCAGGTGCCACTGTGACACTGCAAATAATAGCCATGGGAACTATTGTAAAGTTACACTAGCATTTCTCTGTGTCTGTACTTAAAAGCTGAATATGATTATTATATTTTGAATATGTCTCATAAAAACTGATTTTATTACTGTTTTTGATATGTAATTATATACTCCCTTATGCTAAAGCTTTTTTTATTGTATTCCACGAGGAAAAATAAAAGCAAATAAAGGGTAGCCACTAGGACTGTTTGTGAGTGTTTCGGTCATCCGTGAGACACATACAGGGTGGTATTTCTTCATACCCTTAATGGTCATCATGGCCCTGAGACTGTTTCATCCAATGACAGTTGCGGCAGAGGTGTTCAATAACAAACAAGCTTTTCAATATGGTGTCTTTCCACTGACACAATGACCAGGAACATTCCAGATGGAAAGCCTCCTTCAGCCTCAGTCCTTGAGTGAGGACAACATGGAGAAGAAACTCTGGAGAGCATTCCAGCCCTGAAATGACATGGATGAGCAACCCAAGTGAGAAATGAATCTGTGTTGTTTTAAGCCACTGAGATTCTTGAAGTTGATATTGTTTGCTACTGACTAGCAAAAAAATATATCATAATATCTGTGATTTCACAGATATTATGAGTCAGGGTCTCACTCTGTTGCCCAGGCTGAAGTGCAGTGACACGATCACAGTTCACCACAGCCTCGACCTCCTGGGCTCAGGTGATTCTTCTGCCTCAGTCTCCTGAGTAACTGGGACCACAGGTGCCTGGCTAATTTTTGTGAATTTTTTGCAGAGAACAGGTCTCACTATCTTGCCCAGGCTGGTCTCAAACTCCTGGGCTCAAGTAATCCTCCCACCTTGGTCTCCCAAAGTTGAGATTATAGGCATGAGTCACTGCACCCAGTCTAAAGTCATTTTTTATAAATATTAGGCAAATCAGATTATTCAGAGCCTTCTTTTTTGTTGGTGAGGTTGGTAGGCTATAATGAATTACCAGTGACCTCGTCAGCTCACTGGGATCTTGGGTGTGGTTGCAACAGTTATAATCTATTTATCTCTGATCTTGAGCAGTATGGTTGGTGCACCCAAGTGAGTCATACAAATATTATTCTCACATGTTGAAATAAAGTCTGGGAAGTACTAGTGTGTGTGATAGTTGGTGTAGTAAAATCATGCAGATGGCATGTGTAAAGAACAAAAGTTCTGAAAATATCAATGAAAAAAGCATTTAGGAAGAAAGTAAATGACATCTAGGCTTTGCTATTTGCAAATAGATCAAATTTACCAAATAATTGCCAGTGTTCCTCTGTATTTGGCTTGTGTACATATTTGCTAATCCGTCCATTCATCCAGGCAGGCAACTAATCAGAAGTTTTTGAGCGTCTATTGTATATTACAAGGACAGTACAAAATGGTGAAGATAAAAAAGATGGACAATCCTTTGTCTTATCTTCCCTGAAGTAACTAACATTTCCTGGGAAAAAAGATAGTTAATTACAATAAAATACAATACTTGATATTATAAGTAAATTCTATGGTCTAGGCATTTTCTTGGATATCTAATTTCATTTAGTTCTCACAGGCACTCAATGAGGTAGGTAAGGATACTGTTTCACTCTGTATAGATAAGGGTACTGATTCTCAGAAAGTTTAAATGATTTGTTCAAAGTCCTACTATTAGAAAATATTGAAAAAGGATTTGAATACAATTGCATAGAGAAAAAAATATGCACATGTATAACATTTTCTTTGGTTATAGCATTATCAAAGTTTTCTTGCAAAGATGGTGTGTTTTTTGCTTATCACCAAGCTATATGCATAATGTTGGTCTTCAATTGTTATTAAAACTGGTTGAATTTGAAATCTCATTCAATCTCCTCCCAAATAGTAAATTTCTTCCCCAGTCGGTATGTATATATTAACACATGTAAAACATCTGGAATGAAAAAAAAAGCTATCCTGATGCAGTGTTTTTTCTTTTTTATGGAATGAGGTTGAATTGAATGAAGGAGAGCAAAATTTGAGTTGGCAGTTAAAGGGATTTTAGCTTTTAAAAAATATTTTGTTTTTCAAGAATAATATATTCAGATATTAATTATGTGTGTTAAGTTTATTAAGAAAGAAAGTTAGGCATTGCTATTCTTCTAGACATCTTTATTTCGGTGTGAAGCTTGACGCTCTTTCAGATGATCATTTAGCCTCAGAGAATCCTTGATGCTAGGCCTGTTTCATAACAGCTTTCTGTCTTGCATTATCAATAAACATCTTGCCCCTCAATTTCTTCATTTGTAAAATAAGGGCAGGAGTTGTACCATGTTACATACAAGATTTTTGTGACTATGATGTTGTATGATTTTTTTAGTTTTTGGAACAAGTGAAGTCAATACGAGTATGATTCTCACCTCATTTTAGGGATATATTATTTTAGTTTGTCTCTCTCTATATATATATAGAGCGAGAGAGAGATATATAGAAACTAAAATTCTGTGAGGTTAAGGTCACATTGCCAGGGACAAAAATTACAACCAGGACTCTTTCAACTCCCTTTTTACAGAGGTTCCTTTTTAATGCTTTAGACAATTGCTCATTTGTTGAACAAAATACTTTGAAGAAATTGAGTCTGTTTCTCAGTGTATGATATATTGTTTCAAGTAATTTAAATTGACTGGCATGTGGAATAAGGTATGGTACAAATATTTGTATTTATTATCAGATTATATGCAGTGCATAATTCCACACTTTTCTTCAGTCTGGTATTTCCGTGTGTGTGTGTGTGTGTGTGTGTGTGTGTACAGTGAATGACATAAAAATACTAACAGGTGTCTATGATTTCCTCTTTTCCGTTCTAAAGAATAGAAACATTCTTAAAACAACATGGGAACACAGCTAATCATATATTTCTCACTTTGATGAATAATTAGCAATGAAGGTCAAGGAGAAGGATAGAATCAGGAGGGTTTTATAAGAAATTATGAAAGTAATAATTAAGATTGCCTATATCTCTATTCTTATATTACCTAAGAGTAGTTCTAGAATTTAGCACCCAAGAATTATATATGGTGTGGCGCACAAAAAAGAATCTTTATTGAACAAATATATGCTTCAGTAATATTAAATATAGAAATGAGAAAAATTAATTGAGGAAAGAGGCAGGAGTTCATGACAAAGTTATATAAAGCTTCTCATGGTGGTAAACATTTACATTTTAAGCCTTTCTCCCCCATTATGAGCAACCTGATTTTCATCGATGAAAGCAGCTGACAGAGACTGCTGAACCAGTTATTTTATTTTATCAGGCATTGCTAGCAGAGATACCACTTTCATTTTTGCCAGCATTTGTAGTGTAAATGAGAAGCAACCTATCGTAAAATAACGCTAAGAAGATCAAAGGAAGCAATCCCAACTACCAAACTAAAATCATTCTGGGAAAATGTTTTTGATTGTGGTTAAAATGTAATCAAGCCAGAAACCTACCTAGAAGTTGGAGTTATAGCAGAATTACTGCTAATATTACAGGATACCTAATCGGAAGTAATATGACAAGAAAGTTATCGACATATGAAAACAAGGGGCTAATAAAATATTTATAAATAGCCATGTAGTTTTGATTAGAATACTACATATATTTTCTCAGAGAAACAAACCAGTGTTTCTACTGAAGATTTAGAATTAAGGCAGGAAGAGGGAAGCATAAAAGGAAGAAAACCAAAGGAATCATTTTAAAAAAACAACAACACATCTTTGATTTCATTCTTTAAAGACCAATTACCTTTCTGTCCCCTGTGGGAAGAAAAAAATTTTTTTCTTAATAGCAGAATCATTCTAAGACTTTTCTGATTCATTTTATATTTAGTAGATTACAGCTTTAGTCATCAGTAGGAAAGAGCCTCACAAACTGACAGACCTGAAATCATGTCCTTTGATTGTAATTGACAGAAAAAGCATTTAAGGTAAAGAAAAAAATATTTTATTCATCTTTGATTACACTGTGATGTGATTTGGTGACATAATACAGCTGGGAACTGAGGCAAGAAAGGCAATAATTCCTACTTGAGGGTCTGACATGATGTAGCCCTTTAGTCATCTTCATACCAATGCCTCCAGCTACAATAGTCTCCTTGATGGCGGCTAGACAAATAGATATACAGAGTGTTAGAATTTAAAAGGCAAACCGCCCTAAAATAACATTTCTTAAGGCAATGTATTTCAGCATTAACTGCTTGACAACTACACATTTGACTGGACCTAAAATTAAATCTATTCAATTTAAACATCTTACTGCATAAAAATACCTCCATTTAAGTAACAATTTCTTAAAAAAATAGAAAATAAAATGGTTTATATACAATAGCTCTTTAAAGAGGTGCATGCTCCCCCATTTTTGGATATCAGTTTCTGTGAGTGTATACTTCAACTCTGTATGAATTGGTTTTTTATTTTTATATTTTATTTGATAGTTCTCTTCATTCCCTTTTCTGACTCATTTACTTTTCATGTAGAATGTTTCCATCTATGCTTTGGGCATTTAATAAAAGAAATACATGAAAATAGAATTATAAATACTATCAGACAGTTTGTAAAGCAATACATAGAGTATAACACTTATTTCCCTGCTGAATATTTGTGTCATTAAATAAATTTATATTGTGTGGTTTGAATAATGACCTTGGAAGTTCCATTCTATATCTTCAGCGCCACAATAAAAATTATGTCTCTGTATTCATTTACAAGTGGCTTCCTAATGTTCAGAATTTAAAAGACTTGATAAATAAACTATTGAAGTATGTTTTGTGAAGAAATAAAAAAGATATTTTAAAATGCACAAAAGTAATCTTTAATATAAAACAAATTTGCTAATTTTGTTTCTAATCAGAGGTTTGAAGAGTTTATGACTTAGAGGCATATGAGAGATGTAAAACTTCTAGGAAAAACATCATATTGTTTAGTTATATTTTTTAATGATCAAGAAAAGATCTCCTGAATGTCACAAAGTGTATGTGTGTGGGTCTGTGAATGTTTGTGTGTATGTGTAGCCATAAAAAGAATTAAATGAATATCCACCCAAGAATGACTTATGATGTAGTTGCATTTTCTAAAGAAAGATTATGAATTGTCAGTGCATGATGATATTTATATATGTAAATCAAGTATTCGAATCTGCAAGTTAATTGTGTCTAAAAATGTCAGACTAATTATAAACTCTTATGCTGTACTTACCTGAATGCCCCCAAACCTGCGTAAAACTAAACATTTCAATTTACAGAAGGTTGTTTTAGTTATCATAAATGGACTCTATTAATCATACCTTTTTAAGAGTAATGTAGATATCATCTCCATGAATACAAGCTCAAGTCAAAAAGCTGTTGAGTCTCCCATAAAAAACACGACCAGTGTTCTTCCAGTTCATTTCGGAGTTTTGGATTACCTTGTCAGTGAGTTCAAGAGAATATGCCTTGTATCAGAAGAATAATTTGCTATGTAAAAGGACATATATAAGAAATGTTCTAGCCGGGCACACTGGCTCACGCCTATAATCCCAGCACTTTGGGAGGCCGAGGTAAGATGATTGCCTGAGCCCACAATTTGAGACCAGACTGGGCAACTTGGTGATACCTCATCTCTACAATAAATCAAAAAATTAGCCAGGTGTGGTGGCGCTTGCCTGTAGATCCAGCTACTTGGAAGACTGAGACTGAAGGATCACCTAAGCCCAGCAGGTCAAGGATGCAGTGGCCATGAGCATGCCACGGCACTCCAGGTTGGGTGACAGGGTGAAAATTCCAACTCAAAAAAGAAAAAAAAAGAAAGAAAGAAATGTTCCAAGATGAGTAATAATTATAGACATTGTTACAGATACTATTTTTCACCATGGAGATCAACTTATATTTTATACTGTGCCAATATTTGCTCTTACTGACATAAATAATTTTCAGCCTGTTTTTGAGAGGTTTGGTTTACATGTAGGTCTTTTCTTTTTGCCCTATTTCATATAGATATTTATATTCATGGAACTATATGGAAATTTCAAGACATAAATAACCAACTGTAATTTACAAGATATAATTATCCGGATGGAACTTTCAAGACATAATAGACATATGTGTAATATCAGTTCATGTCCAGTATGACTAGATGATTGTGTGTGTGTGTGTGTGTGTGTGTGTGTGTGTGTGTGTGTTGGAGTCTCACTCTGTCGCCCAGACTGGCGTGCCGTGGCCGCTCCCGGCCACCGCAGCCTCGACCTGCTGGGCTCCGGCAGTCCTTCCGCCTCAGCCTTCCAAGTAGCTGGATCTACAGGCGCGCACTACCATGCTTGGCTAATTTTTTGATTTATTGTAGAGATGAGGTCTCGCCAAGTTGCCCAGGCGGGTCTTGAACCCGCGGGCTCAGGCAATCCACTCACTTAGGCCTCCCAAAGTGCTGGGATTACAGACTGAGCCACCGAGCCCGGCTGACTAGATGATTTTTATCTTTTTACATAAAGTAAGAATGCTAGTCTTTTCATTAATGCTCCTATGTATGTATACCATGAGTATATTTGTGCTTCTGAATATTTTGAAAGCAAAAGGAGGAATAGTGATCTATTTGCTAAAACTCCAGTATTCCATTTTAGCTTTGACACACTTCATTTTTCATTAAGAATAAAAGATTATGCTGAACAGTTTGACATTTATTTTTTCTTTTTGAATTCACCTGGATTTTCAGTTTTTTATCTTGCTTTTTTAAAACCACAAATCATTTGGCAAAGAGAGCAATTCAATGACAGATCTTTGCAGAACATTTTGCAAACAGAATTTGGGGACTTTTACACAAAGCATTTTATCTCAAAGTTTTACTTCAGTTCATTGTCCACAAAGCAGTTATCTATCCTGGAAAAACAATTTTGGGAAAACCAAGGATGCTTAGATTGCTGAACAAGCCCTCATTGTTTAGAAACAGCTTTCACAAAATGTTTATCTGCACTTTCCAAATTCAATCATGTGAAAACAGAGTTTTTAATGAACACATTTTATTCGGTATGGCTATTTACACATAGTAAAAATAGCATAGCTCAATTGTAGGAAAATATGAAAAATTTATTGAGTTATTTGTATAATTTGTCTCATATTTTCTTAATACTTCTTTAACTATTATGGACACACAATGTGGAAAAGAAGAAGACATTCATCTACTGTCATTTCTGTAAGGTCCAGTCAACAAACCTTTACTTAATATTCAAAGGGGAAGTATATAATCCTAATGCTTTTATAATCTTCATTTTGTGGTTTATGATGAGTATGTTTTGTCTAAGAAATTCCCTCCTCCCATAAAAAAAGCAATTCCCTCCTAGCTAAAATTCATACTTTTAAATAAGAATAAAAATTATTATATATAGAAGGTTCAATTATATAAAGCAATTAACTTTCATAGAGATTAGTTAACTCTTCTTCAAAGGTTTTTATGCTTATAGCAATTTAAATGATATATTACTTGGTAAGTACTGAATATTGAAGTTCAGAATTTGTTATTGAAATTTTACATAAAGGGAGCCATTAGAAATAATCAGACTCTTCCTAATTACAAATTTAAAATATTTAATGTTATTATTGGTATTTATAAACTAAGTTCAATTGAATAAAACATTGGTCATGAGATTTTTATTTTAAATAACTGAATTGGAAGCAGGAGAGAAAATAACCTTAACATAATAATTTAAATTTGATATATTTGGTTTCTAAAGATGAGTCCGCATAGACACAAATGACATGATTCCCAGAAATGCCAGGCCCTGATTAGGATAGAGACATTATCTGCTTCACTAAATATTTTGTTCTATTTACATTTGTTCAATTATATGTAAACTTTGCCAGATAATTGATAAAATAATTAGATTATTTGAAAAATTATATTCCCATACTGTAGGCTAGGCTATACATTTAAGCAAATTGAAATCTATTATAACAATGTTTTCAATGGTTTGCCACCCTAAATAATGATTCAAAAATATATGATATTTAAATATATGAAATGATGTCTAATCTGTCCTTATGCTCAAGTTTCAGAAAAAAATAAATTGGCGAATAAAAAGTATGTTGAATGAATGCAAAAATATGATTAGAAACAATTTGCAACAGGTGTGCTACTGCTTATGACACTAAATATAATTTGATATTTGAGAAAGTGATGTGTATAAGAACTAGCCAAATTATTTACCGTTCTTGACCTGTTAATATGAAGCTTTGTTTCAGTCCATCTGGAGAGTAATATTATTATTTTCCTCAGATGTATTCAATTTCATAGTAATATTTTATTTCTAAAAATATGTGATCCTGCATAAGCTCACCAATAAACCTAGTCTTCAGTGACATTTTGGCACAAAAGGAAAGTTGTTACACTTTTAGAGTGTGATATTCTCTTATATTAACCTAATAATGATAAGTAATATTTGAATCCAAAAATGGTAAATCAAAGTATTTGTGCTTTAAAATTATTACATTTATTATGTCTGTACTATATTTTTAGAATACATTAGAGATAAGTTCACGAAAATTTTTTTTTAAGTATTATGGCTACAAAAAAAAATGAAATACCTAAAATTAACATTTGAATAAGTAATTTTGGGAGTAATTATAGTTCATACTCTACATTCAATGCATTTTGATATATGGATAATTATTCCTAGTAATAACCTTTAGTAGGATTTTTGTAACAACAATAACAATTTATTGCAAAATTAATTCTTTGGTGCAACTTAATATTTAGTGATTTGAAGTAAAAGTGAATTGATTTTACTACAGACCACTTGTGTTCTGGTTTCCTATGTTCAAGTACTAATTGGTTATTATAGGTCACTTTAGAACTTAGTTTAAAAATAAATTAAATTGGTTGCAAGGTGCACTTAGTAGAAATAGCTTGATATTTTCAGCTCATGGGGTTTTATTTAAATAAAAAATGGTAAAGTAATGCAATCATCTTTGGTTATAAAAGTGATGGATGAATTAAAAACATTTTTGAATCAGGTCAATGGTACTGATGATTAGTACATTGTTAATCAAGTTCCTCAGATTGCTATCAAATGCTTTAGCTCTTTTGCTCAGGCTGGTGAGAGGATCATGAATATTAAAGAGATTCAAATGGATGTGCTCTCATGTAATATGGAGTATCACAAATGAAAAGACTAAATGAGGGCAGACTGTGACTCTATGTACTGATATATCTCTTAAATAAAGAGGAATGCCTAATCAATTTCTTGGCTCACGTATAGCAACCAAATAGAACAATGATCTCCTCTTCTTCCTCCTTCTCCTCCTCCTCTTTCTTCTTCTTCCTTTTCTTCTTTTTGGTGACATATATTTTAATCACATTGACAAATTAATGAACATAGTGCATGAATAATATACTTTTTTAAAGAAAAGTTTTGCATAATAGTTAATAAAGTGGAATAGCTAAAATTTAAAAATATATCAATTAAAGATTGGGGTACAATGCATTTACACAGCTTAAATTGTAATATGTTTTAGAGGCAAATGATGAATACTGTGCTGAGAAATGTCTTCTTGAAAGAGAGAGGATAAAATAAAACTTTATCTTTTTATTTGGCAAAAATCCTCTTTTGCTTTTAAAATCTATACTATTAGAAATATGATACCATACGTTAGAGAGGTGACAATTGATTTTACCCATTACTAAAAGCAACATTTTGTTTTGTAAGAAGAAACTGAAGAAAAATATTATCCATATACATCACTAAATACTTAATTTGGGAATTATATCACTTTTAGAATTTAGATTTTTTATGACGATATCTGTAGTAATGAATTGTAAAAGATTTATAATTAAAACACTGCATATTTATGTCTAATACAGAAATAAAATAATAATATATTTATAAATGACTAAATTAATACAAAAGCATAACTTGTTTTATTGCACTACCCAGATATTGCTTTTTCTTAAAAACAAATTGAAAGTTTGTGGCAACTCTGCACCAAGCAAATCTATCAGTGCTGTTTTTCCAACAGTATGTGCTCACTTTGTATCTCTGTGTCATATTTAGGTAATTCTTGCAATATTTCAAACTTTTTCATTATTACTCTGTTATAGTGATCTGTGATTAGTGATTTTTAAAAAATGTTACTATTGTAATTGTTTTGGGGCACCATGAACGGCACCAGCATAAAAGGTGATCAACTTAACTGATATTTGTTGTGTCTGTTTGCCCCATTAGCCGATCATTCTGTCTCTCTTCCTCTCCTCAGAAGTCCCTATTCCCTGAAACATAGTAATATTGAAATTAGGTCAGTTAATAACCCTAGAATGGCCTTTATGTGTTCAAGTGGAAAATAAAAAGTCACACATCACTCACTTGAAGTCAAAAGCTAGAAATGATTAAACTTAGTGAGGCAGGCATGTGGAAAACCAAGACAGGCCAAAAGCTAGTCCTCTTGTGCCAAAGAGCCAAGTTGTAAAGGCAAAGAAAAAGTTATTGAAGGAAATTAAAAGTGTAGTGAACACATGAATAATAAGAAAATTAAACAGCCTTATTACTGATATGGAGAAACTTTTACTGGTCTGGATTGAAGATCAAACTAGCCACAATATTCTCTTAGGCCAAAGCTTAATCCTGGGCAAGGCCTCAACTCTCTTCAATTCTGTGAAGGCTGAGGGAGGTGAGGAAAATTCAGAAGAAAAATTTGAAGCTAACAGAGGTTGGCTCATGAGGTTTAAAGAAAGAATCTTTCTTCTTAACATAAAGTGCAAGGTAAAGAAGTATTGATGTAGAGGCTGTAACAAGTTTCCAGAAGATCTAGCTAAGATCATCGATGAAGGTGCCCACATCAAATAATAGGTTTTTAAATGTTAACAAAACTGCCTTCTAGTGGAAGAAAATGCCATCTAAGACTTTCATAACTTGAAAGGAAAAGTCAATTCCTGACTTCAAAGCTTCAAAAGACTGGCTGACTTTCTTGTTAGGGTCTAATGGAGCTGGTGACTTTAAGTTGTAACCAATGCTCATTTACTATTCAGAATATCCTAAAGCTCTTAAGAATTATGCCCAATATGCTTCCTGTGCTCTCTAAAGCCTGGATGACAGTGCATCTATTTATAGCATGGCTTACTGAATATTTTAAGTCCACTGTTGAGATCTACTTCACAAATATAAAGATTTCTTTCAAAATATCACTGCTAATTAACAATACAACTACTCACCCAAGAGCTCCAATGGAGATGAACAAAGAAAACTAAAAATTGAAAATATACAAATATATAAGTACAAACCTGCTTGGAGGAAAAGTATTGGATTACATAAGAAAGTACAACAGAAGACTAATTTTATAAGGTCAGGAGCTCAACATTAGAAAAGACTTCACCAGCCATGTGCAGTGGCTCATGCCTGTAATCCCAGAACTTTGGGAGGCTGAGGCAGGGGATTACTTGAGGCCAGGAGTTCAAGACCTCCTGCGTAACATAGAGAGACTTCATTTCTACAAAAAAAAAAAAAATTAGCTGTGTGTAGTGGCGTGCACTTGTAGTCTCAGCTACTTGGGAGGCTGAAGTGGAAGGATTACCTAAGCCCAGGAGGTTTAGGCTGCAGTGAGCCATGATCATGCCATTATACTTCAGCTGGGAGACAGAGTGAGACTCTGACTCAAAAAAAAAGGGGCATGGGGGGAGACTTAACTAAGAAAGTCTTAATCAACACTTGAAGATAAAAGTTTGGCAGGTGAAAAACAAGGAAAAAGAATATTTTAGAGCATGTGTGAAGGACATGCATTTATGTTGCACACCATGTGTGAAGAACATGCTTTACACTTATGAGAAATAGAAAATAGGTCAGAATATAGTGAACAAGTCTTAGAAATTGATGAGAGAGAAGAGTGAAAAAATTGGCAGAGGCCAGTTTACGAAGAGCATAAAGAATATTTGAATAGTTGGAATTTTATTCTAGAGACATGGGGAAGCTATTGAATGATTTCAAGTCAGGCTTCTTAAATGTTCTTACATATTTTTTCCAAATTTAAGCTGACTGTAGGAAAAAGAATGCATTGAAGGTCACACAAACACAGAGAGTGAAATTTATTTAGCAGGGTTTTTCAGGCCTCCAAATAAGAAATGCTTGTGGTATGGACTAAGTTGGTACCAGGGCAAATGGAAAGAGAGGAATGAAATTGAAATATTTATATATTAAAAGTTGAAGCAACGTAACTTGGTAATTAGTTGTGATAGGTTGGGAAAGGGGCTAACACAAAGAAGTCAACTATTTCAAGATTTCTGGCATTAAAAATTAGAATGAATAGAAGTTTGTTTTATCGAAAAATCAAAGATATGAGAAGGAACAAATTCGGTTAGAAAATTAGGGATTAGTTTTAGATACATTGTTTAAAAATATCATGAATTGTTGAATAGAAAGGCTATGTAAGCAATTGGAAAGAGTAGTCTGACACTCAGAATAGATATCTAGATGGAGATTCAAGCCTGAGATATTGTCAAATTTTGGTATAGATGTGATTGCCTAGGGAGTGAGTACAGAGGAAGAAAAGAAGGTCCAGGGTAGAACTCTGAAGATCTAGAAAAATATAGGGGTTGGATAGAGAAGAATGAAGAAAAATGAAGACTGAAGAACAGTCTGGAATAAAACCAAGTAAGTTTAGTGTCCCAGAAGCCAGGAAAGAATAGCGTGATTCTAGAACTTCAAATTTGTTGAATGCTATCAAAAAGTTGTAGTGAGTTAAATTGCATCCTTAAAAAAAAAAACAGGGCAACCCCTTTGGGTCCCCACTGTGGGAGCTTTTCTGTCTGCTCAATAAATCCTGCATTCCAAAAAAAAAAAAAGTTCAAGTTGCAATCTCCCTGAACCTGTGAATGTGACCTTATTTGGAAATAGGGTCTTTGTTGATGTAATCAAGATGAGGCCCTAATAGATTTGGGTAGGCACTAAATCCTATGACTGGCACTCCTACATAAAGAGGAAATGATACATGAAAACACATGTGAAGAAGCTATGTGAAGACAGAAACAGAGTTTGGAGTAATGTAGCTACAAGCCAAAGAACACCAACAATTGCTGGAAACCACCAGAGCCTAGGAAAGAGACGCGGTATGGTTTCTTCCTCAGAGCCTCCAGAAGGACCTAACCTTGCTGATACTTTGATTTCAGATTTTTTTCCTTCCTGTACTGTGAGAAAATAAATTTGCCATTTTAAGGTCACCCAGTTTGTGGTAATTTGTTATGAAGTCCTAAGAAACCAATACAGAAGTCAAATAAGGTGAGGACTGAAAAACATCTATGAGTTAGCAGCATAGAGATAATTCTCATCCTTAACAACAGCAGAACAGTCTCATGTATTGTTGGGAGAAGAACCCACACTGAAGGACCTGATAAATGAAACAAAGTGATGAGATGAAGACATTGAAGACATTTTACTTGGTTTTATTTGGAAAACCCTAGTCTTTAAGGTGAGAAGAAAGCTAAAAAAAAAAAAAAGCTGTAAAGGGATCAACAGATATCTTTCTAAAAATGAAGTATGCTAATATATATATTGATGTTGGTAATAAGGACACAGGGATATAGCAGAAGAATAGAAGTTGAAGAGCTTCAGAGAGGGATGACTGACAAAAGAACTCAGTAAAGACAGTGGGGGAAGGATTTCAGATTATAGGCACTCTCATTTTATTTATTTATTGTTTTACCTTTTTTTTTTTTTTAATCTTTGCAGCTTTTTTGTTTCAATGACTTCAAGGGGGTACCAATGGCTTTTAGTTGCATGGATGCATTGTATAGTGTTGAAGAAGTCTGGGCTCTTTTTTTTTTTTTGAGTTGGAGTCTTGCTTCCTCTCCCAGGTTGGAGTGCAGTGGCATGTTCACGGCTACCCCAACGTCGACCTGCTGGGCTCCAGCGATCCTTCTGCCTCAGCATTGCAAGTAACTGGAACTACAGGCACACACTATCATGCCCAACTAACTTTTTAATGTATTGTACAGACGAGGTCTCTCCAAGTTGCCCCAGCTGGTCTCAAACCCACAGGCTCAGGCAATCAACTCGCCTTGGCCTACCAAAGTGCTGGGAATACAGGCTGAGCCACTGAGTCCGACATTGGGAGGCGGAGGTGAGAGGATTGTCTGAGCTCAGGTGTTTGGGACCAGCCTGAACAACATGATGAGACTTTGTCTCTACAATAAATAAATAAATCAGCCGAGTGTGGTGGCACATTCTTGTGGTTTCAGCTACTAGGAAGGCTGAGGCAGAAAGATCGCCTGAGCTCAGTAACTGTAGGATGTGGTGGCTGTGAGCATGCCACTGCATTCCAGCTTGGGTGACAGAGTGAGACTCTGACTCAAAAAAAAAAAAAAAAAGAAAAGAAAAAAAGAGTGCCCCTCACCCCCACTTGTGTACATTGAAACTGATAGGTGATTTTTCATCCCTACCCCTCTTCTGAATCTTCAGTGTCCCTTGTGCCATCCTCTATGTCTTTGCAGTTCCTTGGTTTAGCTCTCACTTATAGGTGAGAACATGTGGCATTTGATGTTTCATTCCTGCATTACTTCACTTGGAAGTCCCCAGTTTTATCCAAGTTGCTGCAAAAGATATTATTTCATTCCTGTTCATGGCCAAATAGTATTCCATGGTGACATATGTATTGATCACATTTTCTTTACTCACTGAGCAGTTGTTGGCTGGCATCATTAGGTTGATTCCAAATCTTTGCCATTGTAAATTGTGCTGTGATGAACATTCGAGTGCAGATGTCTTTTTTGTATATCAACCCGTTTCTTTGGGTAGATACTAAGTAGTGGGATTGTTGGATCAAATGATAGAGCTACTTTTAGTTCTTTGAGAAATCAACATACTGTTTTCCACAGAGGTTTTATTAGTTTACTGTCCTACCAACAGTGTATAAGTATTCCCGTTTTACCACATCTATGCCAACATCTAATTTTTACATTGTAAAAATAATGGTCATTCTGAGTATTGTAAGGTGGTATCTCATTATGATTTTAATTTTTAATTTCCCTGATGACTAGGAGTGTTGAGCATTTTTTCAGGTTTGTTGGCCATTGTATATCTTCTCTTGAGAGATATGTGTTTATGTCTTTACCCACTTTTTAATGGGGTTATTAGAAAAGAGAAAAGAGGTACAAATTTAACTAGATTTGTAAAGTGAAAAGATGAAGGATATCCTATCTAATAACTTTTATTTTTTTGATGAAGAATGTTGCAAGATCTTCTGTTGAGTATAAGCAGATAAGTGGAAGTTAGATATTCAGAAAAATGAAGTATAAAATTGTAAGTGTGAAGAAAGGAGAAAGAAACTGATGAGATTACTAAGCAGCGAGTAGCATTGATTTGAGGGTTGTGGTCATGAATTGATAGTGAAACCAACCTGCCCATCTGAGTTTCATAACCTGTGCAGAGAATAATAGTTCTTATTTTTGGAATGCATGGATCTTCAGCTATTCTGTGACAAACCCAAGTTTTTAAGAGATTCTTGAGAGTCCAGTCTCTAAAACATAATCCTTTTATGTTTTACCAGATGTATTATTTGCTTCCCTTTTACTGGTGATTATTATCTTGAAGCATCCCCATTCTCTAAAACAACACAAGTAAAATATTCTGCAGGCACCAAATTAAAATGGAGAATAGTCAGCATTTTGGGGTGAACCTTTCATTGCCTTCTATTGATTTTTCAATAACTCAGAGTACCAGTAGTGTAGCTCTTAGATTATCCTTGCTTTTATTGCTTTCATAGGTAGTTCAACTGACATTCGAAAAGGGATGGCAAAAATCCAAAAAGTTCTGAAATTCTTAAAACTGTTTGGAAAGTTAATATTTTGAAAATTTTTCCTAAAATGCTATTGAAAGTGACTGTAAACCCTTGATTGAAAAATATATTACTTCCACAATGTAGCCCAACAATAATTTATTTTGAAAGCTATAATTCACTTTTGACATTATCATTTGAAACCTTGGATGCTTTCAACTGTAATGATTGGCTCTGAGCTACAATGGGAGATTTCCTGAGAACATTACTTCTTAATAACAGCAGTCAGAAGAGTACAAAGTAAAATGTGCAGAATCACATAGTTTAAATCCAAAGCTCCCAATGACATAAATCAGAATAGCAATCTATCATTAAAAACATTGTAATCTTTGGACTATAAATGAATAAGGGAGGAAAAAGAAGTTAAAATAAAATAACTGTGAAATTTCACTATTTTTAATGGTTTAAAGTGTCATGCCTTAGCTAAACACTGTGGAGATAAAAAGGAAAAGGACAGTGAGATTCAAATGCTCTGTCTTGAGCCTTTAGATTGTACTTAATAAGGTTTCTAGGCTATGATAACTGAGTCTAGCGTGTAAGTTTGGAATTTAGAATGAGGCTTTCTTTACCATGGGGGTTCACAAAAATAGAAATCTAGAGGATGTTAGTGTCACCTGTACCTAACTCACAATGCAATCCTCAAACAGTATTAAAGATTATATGGGAATAAAGAGATTTAGATTTCATTTTTCTATTCTCAACATGATTATTTCAGTAGAGGATTTTTACTATGAAAGGCTGCCAGGATATCATATGTATTACTATAGGTGATAGGGAATAGGAACTGAATACTTAATAGGAGATAAAGTCCCACTTTCCCCCATTTCTAGTGATAGCTGGTTGAATTTGGAATATGTTGAATTAACATATGTTACTTTGCCAGAAGGACCTCTGTTGAAGTTTTTAGAGCAATTCTGCAGAACAAAAGGCTCATTACTTTTGCCTAATTAAAATAAGGAAGGAAGCAAACAGTAGAAACTAAAATAGCAGTGTAGTGTCACGAGGAAATCCTTTATTAGCCACCCTTCCCCCATCCCCTGCCCCAGTCTCTGGATATTCAGTCTCCATTACCGGGTCCAGCTCCTGTGAGCCTTCACTCAGTCAAGCGGCCCCTGGAATTAAGTACATATGTGACTCCGGCGTCTACCAGGCTGTGTGTTGGACCATAATCTCCCTCAGATTCTAGAACAAAGAGAAAACAAGTAACTGCTGAAGTGAAAGAATTGCATATTCCACATGAAGGTCAAAGAAACTGGAATTGTTTAAGGGGAAATTTGTGAACAGATATGAAAATTTGAAATGGATATTGCTAATGATATCTTTTCTTTCGCTGAGGAGCAGGGAGTTAAGAACCAGGGAGGGGGAGAATGAAATGACTTGTAGTAGTATTAAGAGGCAGGGAGGAGGAGGGAGAATGTGTAATGCATAAAAAGTGTGGGAGAAAGAAAGAAGGATAGAAAAATAAAGAAAAAGAAAGAGAAGAAAAGAAAATGCAAGGAATACGATGGAGAGAACAAACTAATGCTTGAGCTGTCAGCTTCTCATCTAAAACCACTTGTTCACATGACTTTTCATCACAAAATCTACTACTCCAAAGCAGAAGAGGGTGATAAAATTTAATTCGAATAGTTCGTATTGTTTCTTCTGATAACACAAATTCGATCACTTAAGCCAACTTTACATTGATGTAATTGTCCTATCTACTATTCGAAGTCCAAGTGTGTCAACTGATTCATCAATGTCTCTTCTATAGTAGATTTCCCCTCCAATTTAGGATTCAGCCTAGAATCAGGAATTACATTTAGCTGTAATTTCTCTTTTCTCTCCTTTAGTCCGGAACATTTTCTCAGACTTTCTTTGTCTTACATAACGTTGACCTTTTTTCGTTTTTAAAGAATTTTTTTCAATAAATGATTCTTCATTTTGAAAAAAACAAAAACAAAAAATGCCTAATATGCACAATGAATACCTTCATTATCCAGGAATATGTGTTTGTGTTTTATTTTATTTTATTTTTTTTTGGTGTTGGAGTCCCACTGTGTCACCCAGACTGGTGTGCAGTGGCCGCTCCCGGCCACCACAGCCTCGACCTGCTGGGCTCCGGCGATCCTTCCGCCTCAGCCTTCCAAGTAGCTGGAACTACGGGCGCGCGCTACCACGCCCGGCTAATTTTTTCGATTTATTGTCGAGATGAAGTCTCGCCAAGTTGCCCAGGCGGGTCTCAAACTCACGGGCTCAGGCAATTCACTCACCTCAGCCTCCCAAGGCACGGGATTACAGGCTGAGCCACCGAGCCCGGGTGGTGTTTTTCTTGATAAAAGCAATGCACATTTGCTTTCAGATGTATCTATTTAGTAGATCTATAAAGAAATCCTCTGTAGATCAATGACATTAGTCATCAATTTGGGAAGAAATCTCTTGGATAATTAAAAACTTTTCCTAATGAATCTTCGCACATCTTTAATATTGGGAGTTTGCATGGTCTTCATTAAGAAATGTATATAGACCACAGAAGAGTCAACAGAGGAAGCCCTTCATGATCATTTCATTGTAACATTCATTATAGCACATTATTCTCATGTTTGAATGCTTCCTGCTTTTTTTGTTGTTGTTGTTTAGGCAGTTCAGTAATTTAAATATTTTTTATTGTATAAAAAAAGAAGAAAATATCATTTATTGTTTAAAGAATGTCTTCCTTCATTCTTATCCACATATACTCCTTAGATTACATTTCTTTTACTTGGTATAAACACCTTAAAAAATATTTCAATACAGGAAAGACCATAAAGCATCAGTAAAATATCGTACTTGGGTATGTTGTACTCTAGATCTTTAAGTTACTAAAAAAGTAAGTGAAATTTTATAGGGCTCTGTTTTCAAATAAAGTATATATTCTTGCTTTAATTCTTGAGGTAGCCCTGGGTACTGGAAGCTGTAGTATAAAAGTGGCATTGATACAGAGACCCACTAATGTCCCTCCTTATTTCCACAGCACCTAGGGAAGGGCATGGCGGGGATTCAAGCACTTCTGCACATTGCTGAGCACATTCCTGAGAGTCCCCTTGTCTTTGGTGTACTCCCAGTAAGTAGCTTCAGGGGATCCTTGATTTCCCAGTAGACTATGCCCAAAGATGTAAATCCCTATTTACTCCCTTTCTTTGAACTATATAGTATCAATGTAATCCTAAGTCTTGTGATTTGCATAACTCTAGAAATACATGATATGTTAGGCCTTGTAAATTTTCTCTACTCTAAATGTCACTATTTAAATGTAAAATACAGCTGTAACAAGTTCTATACAATGCTTTACTGGTCACGCGGCTAATGCATAGGGACCAACAACTCTGGACTATAAAAGTGGATTATGAGGCCTGAAGGGTGAGCAGAACCATTTTAGAAAGGCCAGGCGTGGTGGTTCAGCCTGTAATCCCAGCACTTTTGGGAGTCAGAGGCGAGAGAATTGCCTGAGCCCGGGGATCTGAGACCAGCCTGGGGAACTTGGTGAGACCTCCTCTCTACAATAAGTCACAAAAATATTCGGGTATAGTGGCATGCATCTGTAGTTCCAGCTACTTGGAAGGCTGAGGTCGAAGGATTGTCTGAGCCCAGGAGGTCGAGGCTAAGGTGGCCGTGAGCATGCCACTGCACTCCAACCTGGGCGACAAAGAGTAAGACTCCAACTCAAAAAAAGAAAAAAAAAAATGAAAGACCTCGAGTCTGGCTCTGTTCCCTGGATTCAAAGTCAAAAATAAACTTCTTTCTACCAGTTCCCCGCCCCTTTGATTTACTGGTATCAAGGGAAACAGCCGAGCATTACTCGGACCATCATAACAGCATGTTTTCTGGGAATGTTAATGTTACTTTGTGGAAATTAATTTAAAACAGAATAATTATATGAACAAACTCAAATGTGGGAACAGAGTATAAAACTGACCTGCATTTAAAAAATAATACATGAGCAACCCCTTCGAGTCCCCTCCTACTGTGGGAGCTTCTCTGTCCTCTCAATAAATCCTGCTTTCTCGCTTAAAAAAAGTGAAAAATAAATACAAATAAAAAAATAAAGTAATAAATGAAGAATCAAAGAAATTTGGGGAACGGGACAGCTATCGATTCTTTTCTGTTTTTTGGAGAAACAGAACAAAGTAAGGCAAGCATTGCTATGGTTTGGAGATGATTTGTTTGGTCTCACCAAATCTCATGTTGAATTGTTGATCCTTAGTGTTGGAGTGGGTCCTGGTGGGAGGTGTTTGGTCATGGAGACAAATTACTGATGAATGACTTGGTATCATTCTCATAGCAGTGAGAGAGTTCTCATTTTATTAGTTCCTGTGACATCTGCGTGTTTAAAAGAGCCCAGAATACACCCACTCCTCACTACCCCACCCATGAACCTCCTCTATTGCTATGTGATCTGCACATTCCAGTTCCCCTTTGTCTTATACCGTGAGTGGAAGCTTCCTGAGGTCTGCATCAGAAGCAGATGTTTGTGCACTGCTTCCTGTACAAGCTGCAGAACTGTGAGCCAGATAGACCTCTTTCCTTTGTAAGTTATTCAGCCTCATATATTCCTTTATAGCGATATAAATAGACTAAGACAAGCACAGCTACAAAAGATGTAAGAATTATAATTTATAAGTCACTTGTAGGTAGCTAGATTATACTCTGATACTCTGAAAGAGATGTCCTTATTATAGGGACAAACGTTTCCCAACTGAAAAAGAAATTTGCAGTTGATTACTCGGATAAGCAGACTTAGAAAACAGAAAATGTCTTTGCAGTTATAAATAGCACAGGCAGGCAGGTAACAGATTATCATAGCCTAGAAGTTTTGAGCTAAAAAGCACGATTAACATTGTTTACTCTCAATTCAGATCCTCGACATTTGTCTTATCTACTCTTTTGTTACCAGCTAACCCAGGCAGGCAGTAACAGGAGGCAAGAAACGTGGTTAGATGGCTTTGACATTTTTAATTCTATTGTACACACAAAATTTCTAGTACTTTTTCATTTCATTGTACACATATATAGTGTAAACAATAAAAATTTTCATTAGTATTTCTAAAATAAAATGCTAATGATATATAAGACAAACAATAAATTTAGATTTTTGCAGAGCTAGTAGGCACTCATAATTTTTCTGTTCTTTCTTCCTTCCTTTCTTCCTTTTTCTTTCTTTTTTTTGTAGCCTCTGCTATTACTGTGCAAGGACATTAATAAAGAGCAGAAAATAACAACCTTTTAAAATTTATCGAATGCTTGCAAATATTAAAAAATAATTTTTTCACACACCATTCACCTTCCTAAATTCTTAGGTAAAGATAAAAGTAGTTCTTTTGTTATTTAAATATATTTAAAGCAAGTCAGTCTCCTCAGAAAATTAATATTAATTTCCTTTTTCTAAATATTGGGACTTTCTTAATCCCATCAAAAGGAAATGCATTTTAAACCTTCTTAATTTTAACAGGGTTATTATTTTGCATTGTAAGCAACTCATGTAAGTAATCTTCAGCCTGACAGGCTGGCACCATTAGAGACTGGTTAAATCAAATATTTCTGTGACCTATAATTTTAAGAGCAGGAGAATTCCAGTTCTGATTTACAGAGCTTTTCTGTATCTTGTCTTCCAGGTAATTTTCAGCTCACAAAACCAATGTCGGTTCCTGTCAAGTCTTCTCTTTCCTATACAATCTCTCAGAATTAATATGTATCCTCTGAAGCAAAATCTGCTATTAAAGTGCTTCCTTCTAATTCCAAAGCATTATGTGGATTTTTCTGCTCTCTACCATTGGTGTTCAGGGAGATGTTTAGTCACATGACATACTAATCCTTTCATATCTCCTCCTTTTTTCCTCTGAAGTTGCAAAGGAATGTGAAATGATACCCAGCTTACATCTGCTGTCCGTGCCTTACCACCACTCAGTTTCCCGGACCACATGCTTTGGTTCCTCCTCTTAATTCATGAGTACTGGAGTTTATAGCATTCTTTCTGGCACATTTATCATTCTATCTCTTTCATATTGTTATTTCCGTTTTTTCCTTCAAATTTCAAAGTCATTCACTTATATCTTGGATAATGCTAGACAGAGTAACATTGAATAAAACTCAATGAGTTTTTCTCCCTGTAAAGTATGTTGAAGGTGTTATTTTGTTGGGACTTAGAACATTTTCTTTTCCTGTGATTATGGTCTCAATTTTGGATCTTTACTGAAGTAGATAAATGCCTAGCTTATTAGAAGATATCACATTGTCCTATACATTTTTTTCAGCTAAAAATTTTTACCAGACATCCAGGGGGAGCAGTGTGATGCAAAAGCCAGAACAGTCGTTAAGAGTCAAACATGCTATCTTAGACTCTGGTATAACTCCTTATCCAGTGAAATTCTCAAGGCTTATATTTCTCTTCCTCTAAGGTGACTTTCCTTCTTTTACTGAAATTGCTCTAGCAGAAGTACTAGTCCTCTTTATCTACAAAATGAATGGCTTCTTTCTTGTCCATTAAGCTGACTGACAATATTTGACATTGTTGCTTACACTGGAACTCTTCCCAACTTATGTTTTCCTGTTCTTTCCCTTCTTTTCTTATTCTTTTTCTGTTCTCTACTGTCTTCTAATGCATAGTATAGGAATTTCTCAAGGTTTCGTTTCACTTTTTCATTTTTTCCTTAACTACCTTATCTGTTTTTAACACTTTATCTTAAGTCTTTAAACAATGTTTTTCCTAAATTGATACTATCATCCCTGAGTGATTTTCTAATTATATTTCTTTTTTTTTTTTTTGAGTTGGAGTCTCACTCTGTCGCCCAGACAGGAGTGCAGCGGCCGCTCCCGGCCACCGCAGCCTCGAACCTCTGGGCTCCGGCGATCCTTCCGCCTCAGCCTTCCAAGTAGCTGGAACTACAGACGCGCGCTACCACGCCCAGCTAATTTTTGATTTATTGTAGAGATGAGGTCTCACCAAGTTGCCCAGGTGGGTCTCGAACCCGCGGGCTCAGGCAATGCACTCACCTCAGCCTCCCAAGGTGCGGGATTACAGGCTGAGCCACCGAGCCCGGCTCGAATTATATTTCTAATGGTTTGTGACATATTCTTCAATGATGTTCTCCTGGCATCTTAAACCCAGAATATTTTCAGATAACTCATTTCCCAGTATCTAATCTCCGGAATACATTCTTACTGTTGTTGCCAGGTTATTTCTTGTAATGCCATCAGGTCACTTTCCCTCTCCCAAACTTCTAGTGGTATCTGAATGCCTTCTTGCTTTTCTCTTGAGATAAGCTAGATTTTCCTTTCTTTATGTTTCCCCTCATTGGGTTCCCATCTCTACAAATGCTTTCTCTTTTTGTAGTTGCTTATGAAAAGCTTTCAATTTTTCAAACTTAAGTTGATATTTATTTAATCCTTTATTTTCTCAATCAAATGCCATCTTTCTTTCCCAAAATGTGGCTCTTAAAACTCTTATAGCCCCACATCTTTAAAATAAAATAAAAAAATGAAATCCCTCTGCCTTTGGGGATTAATATGTGAACCTAAGACATAGTTAATTGCTTACAGTTACATTGAATGAAGTAATAAAATCAAAACATTATTTTGAAAAAATCTTATATTTATGATAACAAAAATACATGTTAACTTATAGTTTTATAAGCAAATTTTACTGATACTGATACACATTTTTACCACAATGTCCCTAAAATTGAGAAGCACTTTATTATAGCTGAAACTGTCTTAGATTTGATAAAATACAGCATTTACTATGTATTAAATGTTAAGACTTTGGGGAATAGAAAATATGTTATTTAATTTTTAATGTCTACATTTCCTTTTCAGGAAAAAATCTGTTAAATTACTACACTCTTTATTGTCTCTATTCTGACAAATTTAAATTGAGGTGTGAAAGCAATCAGGTGTCTCACATGGTAAATTAGACAAAAGTTAATTTGATTTAGAGTCTTCTGTGTTTTTAGGAGACACTATAAAATATAATATTATCTTAATTGGAAGTCTTGTATTCAGGTAACAGAAATGACTCAAATTGACTTAGGTAAACCAAAATTTACTGATCACAAAAATTAGAAGTCCAGTAGCATGCTGACTTCATATAAGGTTACTTTCAGTCTTTGTTTTTCAGCTTCCATCTCTTACCCTCCCTCCATCTCCACTGCTTTCTTCTGAATTGACTTCAATCTCATGATAGCTCTGTACTTTGTATTTTCTAGCATTTCCAGATTTCCATTATATTTATTGAGAGAAAGCTCCTTGGAAAGAATACTTAATAGTTCTGTCAAAAATCCTAAACCTGAGGAAAAACATTTCTAGACCTTTCAGAACCCTTGAAAATCTGTTCCTCCATATTATATCATGGCAAACCTTGTCAAAAATCCTACTTTTCAGAACTCTGGAAATCAATCAAAGGCTTATAATAATCCAAGGAACAGTTATTTAAGAAAAGTGGCTGAATCTCTCTAAGAACAGTGAGCTTCTTGGCATTTTAACTTGCTCTGTTCCCATCTCCCTTCCCTCAGATTTGAAAGTAAGCATCCCTGCAACCACAGTAGCTGTGACAATGATCAGATTAGCAGCCATAAAAAGGGACTAGAAAGGATTGGAACTTCCTCAAAATCTTATCCCCAGAGAACCGTTACTATCTGACCTATTTGGCAGCTTCCTTGAGAAGGCACTCTAAACTACAGTATTGTATTATGTTCACCAGGGCTTGTCATTTCTTGACCTTACTCAGAACTCACTCTGTGTAAATAGCCTTATCCCTAGTGGTAATTGTTTAACATTTCAGCAATATCAGTTGGGGTTAGCAAGAGGTTGACCAAAGAAACAAAAAACAAAAACAATTTTAAAAAGAAAAAAGTGGGAACAGTTTTACACAACGAAAACGATGAACCCATCTTCAACTTCACTGATTCTTTATTTTGGAGGGTTCAAATCTGTTGTTGTACCCTGGTAGTTAATTTTTTGTTTCAGTTACTGTACTTTTTAATTATGGTATTATTTTTATAATTTATATATTGTTATTTATTTCCTTTGTTGGGGAGTCATCATTGTTATACTTTCTTTAATTTTTTAGACATGATACTTAGTCTGACAATTAAATTCACAAACTCATCCTAGAAAAAGTGCTACATACCTTATTGCTGAATTTCATTATGGTCACCTTCGAAGTATTCCCCTTGGGAAGCTGTAGACCAATGTCAGCACCTAGTACATCCATCAAAGCAATTTTTGAACTCTTTTTCTAGAATAGCCATCAAAGCTGTCGTCATATTACCCTTGATGTCCTGAATGTCATCAAAATGTGTTCTTTCAATATTTCCTTTAACTTTGGGTAAAGAAAAAAGTCATTGGGGGCCAGATCAGGTGAGTAGGGAGGGTGTTCTAATACAGTTATTTGTTTACTGGCTAAAAACTCCCTCACAGATTGCACTGTGTGAGCTGATGCATTGTTGTATTGCAAGAGCTCCTTCAGAACCAGTTTTGCACACACCTTTCTCATGCCAAGATTTTCAGTTACCATTTTCCTGTTTCTCTATCAATGTTTATTTGGTCTGCTATGTTTCTCGCAGTCAGCTGTTTATTTTGATTCACAACTCGACAAATTTTTGCAGTGTTTTTGTCAGTTCTGCTCATTACTGGCTATCCTGACCTCTCTTCATCAGTGATATTTCTGTCCCCTCGGAAAAATGTTTAATCCATTTGTAACATTGCCATTTTCTTTATGGTATTATTCTCATAAACTTGGACTAACATGTCCCAGATTTCACTTCCACTCTTGCCAAGTTTAACAAGAAATGTAAGGTTTGTTCATTGCTCTAATTCAAGCTCTGATATCTCACAATGGCACATTAAAACATGCAACAACAATGATGAAAGTCACTCAGCAAAACACCACCACATGTTGACATGAACACAGCTGTGAGATATTGATATACCAAGGTTATGTAACATTACTGAGTTGTTTGTACAGTACTGCCAACATAAACGTACAGTGGCAAGTTCGTGGACTTAATTTTCAGACCCTGTATTCTTTATTTTTTGTTATATTTATTATAACAGAGGTGAAGTCTTTATCTAGTAAGTCCAACACCCTGAATAATTTCCATTGACTGCTTTCCCCTTCCCGCATATATGCTAAATATTTCATTTTTCTTTGCATATATCATAATTTTTTGTTCTGACCTGGGCTTTTTAAATAATATAATGTGGTAACTCTGAAAAAAGATTTTCCCCACTCAGAAATTGTTGTTGCATCTGCTTGTTATTTTTGCTGTTTTTTTGTGTGTTTTTTTTTAAGTGACTTCCTGGAATTTCTCTAAGGTCTGTATTCATTGTCATATGCATTCACTGAAGTCTGCTTGGTTAGCTTGGTCATTAGCTAATGATTAGACACAAATTTTTAATGCTGTGAATTAGTAAGTATCACAGCCTTTACTGAGGGCTTCATATGTATGTTGGGGCATGCCTTCAACATTTTGACACTTTAAAGCTCCATCTTGGCCTTTATTTCCTGTTTGTGCAGTCTCGACTTCAGCCTGAGGTAATAGTATTGCCTTCGTTTCTGGGCATGCTCAAACAATTAAACCTGCATGACTTTCTGAAGACCCAGAAATATATTAAAGTCTTTCAAATTCTCCTGTAGAAATAAACCAACACTCTCTTAGATAATCTTTGGGTCACAAAAAATTACAAGGAAAATCAGAAAATACTTTGAGATAAATGAAAAAGAACCCCAAATGTATAACATATGGATAAAGCACCACTTACAGAGAAATTTCTAGCTGTTACCCAGATTACAAAATAATAAAGTTATCAAATCAAGCCTATAATTTTTTCACTGTAAGAAAAGAGAAGAATATTAGCAAATTAAGCCCAAAACAAGCAGAAGGAAAATAATTAAGATTAGAGTGGAAGTACATAATAAAAATAATAAAGAAAATAAAAAACCCAAAAACTTACTCTTTGAAATGATGGAAAAAATCAAAACACATTTAACTAGGCAAACAAAGAGAAAAAGAGATGACTCAAATTAATAAAAGTTAAAATGAGAGATGTCACTACAAGTCTTACAGAAATGAATGACAAAAAATAGTATGAACAATTTTATACCAACAAAATACAAAATATTGATGAAATGGACACATTCCCCCAAAATAAGTACAGAAACTGATTCAAAATTACGTAGGTTTAAGTATAAATGAAACAAAAAACTTTGTACAAAGAAAATATCAAGTTTAGTTTGCTTTGCTGGTGATTTGTAACAAATATAAAGAAGAATACCAATTCTTCTGAAACATTTCCAAAAAAAAAAAGAAGAGAATACTTCCCAACTACTTTATGAAGTCAGTATTACTCTGATAACAAAAGCAGACAAAGACATCATAGGAAAGCATGCAAACAAAAAACTCTGTAATAACATCCCTTGTGAATATTGATATAAAAAGCTTCAAAAGTACTAGCAAACCAAATCCTACATTTATACAAAGTAATACAAATAATAAATATGATTTATTTTTTTAATGCAAGGTTGGCTCAACATACAAAAATAAACCAATATAATATACTAAGTCAATAGAATAGAGGACAAAACCCACATGTAGGTCTTTTCTTTTTGCCCTATTTCATATAGATATTTATATTCGTGGAACTATATGGAAATTTCAAGATATAAATAACCAACTGTAATTTATAAGATATAATTATCCAGATGGAACTTTCAAGACATAATAGACATATGTGTAATATCAGTTCATGTCCAGTATGACTAGATGATTTTTATTTTTATTTTGAGATAATCATGTGGATTAAAACCCACATGATTATCTCAATAGATGTGGAAAATAAAACACTTAACAATAACCAACACTAGTTCATGATAAGTTCACTCAGCAAAGTAGAAATAGAAAGTAACTTTCTCATTGGCTTGGTGATTGGGTGGCACCCTTGAGAGACTTAGGTCAATGTCTTCTTTTCCTTTTGATGTATATAATTCATGCAAGGCCAAATGAACTTGTGCTGGATTTTACCTCCTTCAATTTACGCCTTGTACAAGGCACAAACTTTAAATGGTGCTGCTGTCCTCTAGCCTAGACTCCCTCAGGTTCTGGAACTCCTTATATAAATGATCTGCTGCTTATCTAGTTTTGTTCCCAGGTGCCTTAGGGAACATGTAACTTGGAAACAAGAAGGATCTACTACATATGACTCTCAGGACAATGGTCATATCTTTGGGCAACCTTTGAAAACCCAAGACATTTCCAAATAATTTTTTCTTGAATAAGGTGATTTGTAGTTGTTTTTTTTTTTAACTTCAAACCTGAGAGAGACTAACATTTTAATTATCTCCTTAATTGACATCCTATTTAAATATTAATTTATGCCTTTCTCAATTTTTAACTTTGTCTATCTTGTTAAAGTTTTGTCAATTTTATTCATCTTTTCAAAGAACTAGATATTGATTTCATTGATATTCTTCATTTACTTTGTTTTTAACTTTATTGATTATCTGTTGTTATATTTGTTATTTTCTTCTACTTGCTTTGGGTTTATCTTGCTCTTTTTTTCTTAACATGAAAGCTTAGGTGATTGATTTGAAATCTTCCATCATTCTAACTATAGCATTTAATGCAACAAATTTCCCTCTAAGTCCTGCTTTAGTTTTATCTCACAATCTTTTATGTGTTGAACTTTCATTATTTCTCAGTTTAAAATATTTCTAATTTTTTTATCAACTTCCTCTTTGATCCATAGATTATTTAGTAGTGTATTGTTTAATTTCCAAGTGTTCGGAGGTTTCCCTTTTTTAAAAAAATTGATTTCTAGTCATTTATGTTCAGAGGATATACTTTGGTTTAAATTATTTTAAATATATTAAGATTTGTTTTATGATCCAGAATATCTATTTTGGTAAATATTCCATGTACACTTGAAATGAATGTTTATTCTGCTGTTGTTGAGTGTAGTATTCGTTTACAAATATAATTTAGATTTGGTTGGTGGAAAGGGTTGTTTAGTTCTTCTAAATTCTTGCTAATTTTCTTAGTTACTGACAAAAGTGTCTTGATGTACCCAACTATTATTATGTATTTATCCATTTATTCTTTTAGTTTTGGCGCTTTTTGCTTTATGTATTTTGAAGCTGTGTTTTAGAATTGTCATGTCTTTCTGGTGAATTAATTCTTTTGTTATTTTGTCCATTCTTATCCTAGGTAATTTGCTTTGTTGCAAGGTGTGCTTTATCTGATATTAGTCCGTTCACTCTGCTTTCATTTGATTTGGGTGTTCATGGTATGCATAGCATATCTTTTACATTCATTATACTTTTAACTTACCTCTCTCACTACAGCTGAAGTAAATTTTTTTTGAAGTAAATATTTTTGTCAACAGCATATAGTTGGATCATTTAAATTGTTCTGTTTTTTTCTCTTTTACATTTACATGTACTAATCATTTACATTTAATGTAATTTAATATATTTGAAATTTTGTCTATCATTTTATTTTATTTGATCACTCTATTTTTATTCCTATTTCTTTTTTCCTGCCTCCTGTAGGGTTATTTGAACATTTAAAAATATTTCATTTAAATTTAATTTTGTCTATTGTATTTCTGTCTCTTTCTTTCTGTCTCTTGAGTATATCCATCTTCATTATCTCTTTTTAAAGGATGCTTTAGTGGTTATAATATAGATACTTAATGTTTTACTGTCTACTTAGAATCAATATTTTACCATTTGAAATAAAATGTTGAAACGACTACCATAAAGTGCTTTAATGCCCCTTTTCTAAGTTGAAGTTGTTTTATGTATTAAAGCTCTATGTGCAAACTTCATCAATGTTATCAGTTTTTTGCTTTCTACTTTCACTTATATTTTAAAGAATTCAATAGAAGAATATTCTGTTTACTCAGATGTATACCAATTTCTGTTACTTCATTTTTAATTTTATGATTTTTTCTTTTATAATTTACCTCATGCCTGAAAAGTTATCTTCAGCAATTTTTTAAAGTAGCTCTGATGACGAAATGTCTTAGTTTTTTTTTTTATTTTAATTTTTCCATTTGTTTCCAAAGGATATTTTTACTGGATATAGAACTCTCATTTGACAGTTGTCTTTCAGGGCTTTCAAACATTATTTCACTTTCTTCTGATTACTGCCATTTCTGATAGGAACTCTGAAGTCACACAAATCTTTATTTTAAAATGTTATTTTTTGGGGTTGCTTTGAAGACCTTTTTTTTTTGCCTTCAGTTTTCTGATGTTTTATTATGATGTGTGTGGGCAAGTATTTGCTTTTAGGTTTATTCCGTTGGGGTGTACTAAAATTCTTAAATATGTAACTTTATGTATTTTTAAATTTAGTAAGTTTTCAGTAGCTATTTCTTCAAATATATTTTCTATATTGTACTCTGACTTGTATCCTTCTGAAACTTCAGTTACATGAATATTTTACATCGTGGTAAGGTCTCACAGTGTCTGAAAGCCAGTTTCTTTCTTTTTTATTTTATTTTTTAATTTTTGTTTTAAAGATATGGGTCCCAATTCAGGATTAGGCATACAAGTGGTCATTTTATACCTAAAGTTTGGACCTCCCTTTGGTAGCCCCTTTGCCTGGTTTGACATCAGGTACTATTATTGATGTTATGTGCCCCCTTCCCTCCCCTGGCAGTGTCTCGTTACTGCCAGTCACTTTCTTACAGTACTATGGTAAATGCTCAGGGTCCGCTTATGAGTGAGAACATGTGGTACTCAGTTCTTTGTTTCTGTGATAGATCACTGAGTATTATAGACTCTAAATCCATCCAAGTTGCTGCAAAGTCCATATGTTTATCCTTTTTTATGGCTGCATAATATTCCATCGTGTATATGTACCATATTTTTTAAATCCAGTCCAGTTTCGATGGGCAGCACAGTTGGTTCCATGTTTTTGAAAGTCAGTTTCTTTAATTCAGTTCTTATTGTTTTTCAGATTGAATATTTTCTAGTATTTTATTTTCAAAGTTCACCACTTTCCTCTGTTATGTCCACCTGCTAGTGAACCCACTGAGTGGAGTTTTATGTAAATTATTGTATTTTTTTATTCTAAAATTTTCCTTTGTTTCTTTTTTATATCTTCTATTTATCTGCTCAGAATTTCTGCCGTTGTTTAAAAACTGTTTTGCCATTTATTTGTTAATACCATTTCTTCTTGGAATGTTGTTATAATTGCTCATTATTGTTAGATTATTCTGATATCTGTCTCTTCTCTGTGTTGGTGTCTGTTGATTGGCTTTCATCAAACAAGTTAAGATTTCCCTTTTTTTTTTTTGCCAAGCTCTTTTTTATTGTATCTTAAATATTTTGAATATTGTGTTACTGGATTTTAGGTCTTGTTTCCATTTCAGTCTTACATAAAATGTTGCCATTTTAAGTTTGCAGGTGATTGACCTAGTTCAGTTTAAGGCAAAGTTCCATACAGGCTCTGAGAATTGTGGGTTCACTGTAAGTTCTGTTTTTTAAAAGACTTTTTAGTGTTATTCAGATTTGTCTATCATGTGTGTCACCCATTAGCCAATCTCAAACCTGGGTTATGGTCTATATGTTAGCTCAGTTTTCTCAAAGTCTTTGGTGTACTGCATAGCATCATATCCACACTTGTACAGTTCAGGGATAAGTCTAGTTCATAAAGAGTGTTTTGGAATTTTTTCCTCTTGGATTGCCCTTCCCAAGTTTCAACACAATCTGCTCATATTGTTTAGTTTCCATGGCTTCTGTTTTGGTCATCTCACTAGGAAGCTGATATTTTATTTACCCTTTTGTGTTATGCACTTTCCATGACTGTGCCCATGTCTTGGGATGACAGAGAAGAAACAACAACAAAAGGAAATTTGTTCCATTCAAATAACTCTGGTTATAGAGAATTGTCTCTTTCTATTAGAATTTTAGGCTACTGCAGGTTTGCATCATTGTCATTGTTACCATATCTGGGTATAAGAAAATGAGAAAAAAGAAGGAAAAAATTGGGGCAAATTTCCATCATATTTGAACATTAAGAGAGTCCTTTCTCACTTTTTGCACCAGAATTAGCTTTTAAAACTCTTTGTGCCAATGCCAGACATGTTTTGGATTATGGTGAGATCGGGTTGGTGGATACCAGAAAGAAATAAGGTAAATTCACTGTTATTATGAAAGTACTTATAATTTTGGTCTTTTTCACCAATGTCCCTGGTATTATTTACATTTCAGAGTCCTAAAATAGATACTCCATGCATTCTGTTCATGTTTGATAACTGCATAGTGGGAGAGACATGGTAAAATTTGTTTACCCCATCTTGACTGACACTGAAAATCATTCTATTCAATTAAATATTGATATTAAAAACAAATAAGCTACCAAGAAAAGGTGATTTGTGGCCATTTTAAAATTGAGAATAACCCAATTTTAGATTATTCTGATGTCTTTTTAACTTTTATAATTATTATTATTAATTGACTTAATAATTTTACGTATTTACAGGGTACAGTGTGTACAATGTATAATGATCAAATCAGAATAATGAGTATATCCATCACATCAAATATTTATCATTTATTTGTTTCGGGAACATTCAAAATCCTCTCTTCTAGCAATTTGAAAGTATGCAATATATATATATTTTTTGAGTTGGAGTCTGACTCTGTCGCCCAGGCTGGAGGGCAGTGGCATGCTCATGGCCACCACAGCCTCTACCTGCTGGCCTCAGGCCATCCTTCCATCTCAGCCTTCCAAGTAGCTGGAACTACAGGCATATGCCACCATACCTGGCTAATTTTTTAATTTATTGTAGAGATGAGGTCTCACCAAGTTGCCCAGGCTGGTCTCGAACCTGTGGGCTCAGGTAATCCTCTCACCTCGGCTTCCCAAAGTGCTGGGATTACAGGCTTGAGCCAGCGCACCTGGCCTACAATAAATTCTTGTTAATTATAGTCACTCTAAAGTGCTATAGAACACTAAACTTATTTTTCCTATCTAGCTGCAATTCTATACTGACTAATCAACCTCTTCCTATTCCTTTCTGCCTACTCGTCCCAGTCTCAAGTAACCACTATTCTACTTTCTACATTTACAACTTTTTTAGCTTCCATATATGAGTGAAAAAGATATGATATTTATCTTTCTGAGGCTGGATCATTCTGCTTAACATAATAAAGTCCTCCTGGCTCATCCGTGTTATTGTAAATGGCAAGATTTCCTTCTTTTTTTGACTTGGAGTCTCACTCTGTCACCCAGGCTGGGGTGCAGTGGCACACTCATGGCCACCCCACATTGACCTGCTGGACTCTGGTGATCCTTCTGCCTCAGCCTTCCAAGTAGATGAAACTACAGGCATGCACTACCACACCTGGTTAATTTTTTGATTTATTGTAGAGACGAGGTCTCACCATGTTGCCCAGGCTGGTCTTGAACCTGTGGGCTCAAGCAATCCTCACGCCTTGACCTCCCAAAGTGCTGGGATTACAAACTTGAGCAACCACGCCTGGCCAATTTCCTTCCTTTTTAATGACTAATAGTCCATATACCACTTTTTAAAAACTCATTTTTCTGTTGTTGAATATGTAAGTTGGTTCCATATTTTGACTGTTGTAAATAGTATTGCAATAAACATGGGAGTGCAGATATCTTTTCTACATACTAATTTCCTTGCCTTTGGCTATATACCAGAAGTGAGACTGTTGGACCAAGTGGTTTTTTGGACTTTTCGATTTTTTAGCAAAAAGTAGTTTTTAATGAAACTATATGCACTTTTTAAAGATATAATGCTATTGCACACTTAATAAACTAAAATATAGTATGAGCATAACTTTTTTTTTTCTTTATTTTAAAGATGTGGGGTACAATTCAGGGTTATGTATACAAATGTTCATTTTGCAGGTACCGTTGTTGACGAGGTGTACCCCTCCTTCCCCAGGCAGTTTCCCTCAACTGCCAATCCTGCCCCCCTCCTCTGGCAGTTTCCCACTACTGACAGTCTCTTTCTTAAAATATTATGATAATTGTTAAAGGTCCGCTTATGAGTGAGAACATATGGTACTCTGTTCTTTGTTTCTGTTATAGATCACTGAGTATGATAGACTCTAAATCCATCCACGTTGCTGCAGAGTCCATATGTTTGTCCTTCTTTATGGCTGCATAATATTCTATTGTGTATATGTACCACATTTTTTTATCCAGTCCAGCTTTGATCTGCAGCATGGTGGGTTTCATGTTTTTGCTGTTGTTACAGCTGCAACAAATATGTGTGTGCAAGTATCTTTTTGGTAGAATGGCATGAGTTCCTCCAGGTATATTCCCAATAGAGGGACTGCTGGGTCATATGGAAGGTGGGTAATTCTATTTTTAGTGTTCTAAGGAAACTCTATACTGTTTTCTATAATGGCTATACTAATTTACTGAATGTCTGTTTTATGTGTTGGAGGGATAGAAGTCAAGTCAACCAGGTTTTCATCAAGGAGGAAGTAAAATGTAGGACTGGGAAACACAGATTATCTTTCGTCATTTCCTACTTGGTTGCCACTTTTTGTCTTCTATTGGTAGAAAGCTTCAGAAGTAAAATGTAGGACTGGGAAACACAGATTATCTTTCGTCATTTCCTACTTGGTTGCCACTTTTTGTCTTCTATTGGTAGAAAGCTTCAGATGGCCTTGCTCTTGATAATGAGAGTAGACTAAAATAGAGTACTGTCAGAACCAAAGTATAAGTCCTGCTACAAATAGTGTGGATGCTTCTCTGACTCTAATAGGGAAAATACATGTTCAAAGCTATAGTCAAAGGATTATATCTTATAATAGTTTTTCAAAAACCATTCAGCCTCAATGTTCAATTTACCTAGATGTGAAAAGAGTCAGATATTAATATAGACTCCAAGTTTGTTGCCTATTACTACATGAGAATGTTTTTATTTTTTATTTTTCTTACTTCAGGACTTATAGTAGCTACCTACATCACTTTGACTAGACATCAAAGCCATTTCCTAACTCCCTGAGGCTGGTTCATTTCTCTTATCTCTGATAGTCTTCTTCAGAGGACCTTGTCAGTCTTGCTTTGTGTCTTTTGTTATGTCATACACTGACTGAGCAACCTTACTATTGAAACAGAGTCTCTTATAAAAAAAAGTATAGTTTAGTTATTTAATACAGTAAACATAATTAAACAACACCAAACTTTTAAAAAACATAATTATTATCCACTTAACAGCAATAATCTTATTTAACTTTTTGGCAAGTCTACAAATATCTTGAGGGCTAACTTTCTCACTTCAAAACACACAGATGCCAGCAGATGTAACTTTTTCTTCTTTTTCTAAATTAATACCTGAATAATTGTAACATGTCTTTTACTTTCTTTCTAGACTTGTGATTTATCACAGAAACAAAGATCTGAGTACTACAGGTTCTCACTCATAATCAGACCCTGGACATTTATCATAATACTATAAGAAAGGGATTACATGCACGATGACCTAACCCTAAATTGTACCCCATATCTTTAAAATAAAAATAAAAAAAATAAAGTTTTGATTGGATTATGTTACCCCCTTGTTTAAAGCCTTTCAATGACCTCCTCAAACCTTCAGAATAAAATTATGATTTGGTAGTGTTCAAGGTCTTCTCTCATCTCATCCCTACCACTTTCTTTAGGAATAGTCTTGACTTGCTTCATCCTTACCAGCTCACTTACCCTCCAAATATGGACTAGGTGTTTATATTTTATAATCCTATAGTATCGTTCTCTGCACCATCAGAATACTCACCCCATAGTATTGTTATTGCTATTATTTTTTGTTGCCATTTGAATAAAGCCTATGTCTTTTTAATCCCTTTATCCTGATGTCAGTGCCTGAAACACTGAGATGTATATTGTATCCATGTGTGAAAGAATGAGCTAAAAAATTTTAAAGTTCAGAATGAAAAATCAGATACTCAGATAAGCAAATGACAAAGAAACCATTGAACGACATTAGATGAACAGATAAATTGAGGACATTTGGAAGTATGTAGAGATGGTGAAAAGACTGATAACCACGAACCTTTTGTGGCAAATGTAAGACCAAAAAAGACTTTAAATTGTGGAATGGGAGATATGCACAATAATAATGATTCCTTTTAAACTCAAATTATAAAATTCCTACAAGTATTATTCACAGGCCCCAGAAAGGATTAAATAATTACCTTAAAATATTCTTAAAGCAGTATGCATTCCAAATGTATAATATGTGTATATATATATGCACAACCATTGGAATTTAAAGAAGACTGATACTAATTTAAACTGCATACATCTTACATATTAATTTGCTTTAAACAAGCTTCTTTATCTTTTATATTTTTAATATTGTCCTTATTGGGCCACTTAGCTAGAAAAGCCTGTCTGGCTTAAATTTACCTGTTTGTTTTATCTGTGAAGTGAGTACTTATATGTGCTTACCAAACATTGCCATGATTGTGCTTTTAAAATTGAAACACTTTGTTTATGTAGTTCATATCAATAGAAAGCTTAAAATTGTTAGACTCCTTATGAAGTCAAGTTCAGAAAATAAATATCTATTTTCTTTAAACAGCCCAGTAGTGCAATACGCCATTTAATTGCAGGCGTTAGCATTTATTAAATTTAAACAATATGATGCTTGTTTTAAAGATCTATAACAGCAGTCCCCAATCTTTTTGGCATCAGGGACCAGTTTTGTGGAAGACAATTTTTCCATGGCTTGGCGGTGGGGCGACATAGTTTCAGGATGATTCAAGTGCATAACATTGTGCACTTTATTTCTATTATTATTACATTGTATTATATAATGAAATAATTATACAACTCACCATATGAGAAAAAGAGGCACAGAAGGAAGTGGCAAATATAATAATGGGTGGGCCATGCATGAACCAAAATAAATGTTGGATTCTGACTTAAAGCTTGCCATCAGAAGCAGCTGTACAATTAAATTACATCAACTCACTTGCCACTCACTGATAGTGTTTTGATATGAGTCGGCAAGCAATTGATTTATTATGGTCTCTGTGCAGTTAAACCTCCCTGCTAATGTTAATCTGTATTTGCAGCCGCTCCCCACTTATCGCTCCCTCGTACTCACCTCAGATCATCAGGCATTAGATTCTCATAAGAAGTGTACAACCTAGATCCCTTGCATGCACAGTTCACTGTAAGGCTTGTGCTCCTATGATAATTTTTTTTGTTTTGTTTTTTGAGTTGGAGTCTCAGTCCATTGCCCAGGCTGGAGCGCAGTGGCCCTCTCATGGCCTCCTCAGTGTTGCTGGGATCCAGTGATCCCTCCGCCTCAGTCTTCCAAGTAGCCAGAACTACAGGTTCCCGCTACCGTGTCGGCTAATTTTTGATTTATTGTAGGGACAAGTTCTCACCAAGTTACTGGGACTGGTCTCGCACCCCCTGTCTCAGGCAATCTACTCACCTTGGCCTCCCAAAGTGTTGGGATTACAGGCTGAGCCACCGAGCCCGGCCCCCTGGGAGAATTTAAGGCCCCTGGGCTGATCTGACAGGAGGCAGAGCTCAGGTGGTAATGTGAGCGATGAGGAGCAGCTGTAAATACAGATGAAGCTTTTCTGGCTTGCCCACCATTCACCTCCTGCTGTGCAGCCCAGTTCCTAACAGGCCATGGACTGACACTAGTCAGTGGCTCAGGGGTTGGGGATCCCTGATCTGTAAAATACTTTAAATAAAATATTTCAAAACTATGGATATAGTTGTACTAAATCAAACAAGTATTACTTTTAAAAGTTTTTTATTAACAAATATCTGTACCAAAAGAATACAATAGCTATTGCCCATCTCTGTTGATTCCCATTGGTTAATTTAGAAGCTATTTTTTTTTTTGTCTTTATTTTAGTCATAGACTCTCTGGTATGTGATTTAACAAAATATGTTTAGCTTCTTATATATCAATTTATGCATTTTGATTTTCAATAGTTAAAGTGCTTTCTTTCCTTCCTAATCTACATAAAACTATTATAAGATTTTTTTAAACATCACATATTCTGTTTGTCAGCTGATCATTTAGTTTACTGAATGATAAAAAGCATTAACAGCTTTGTATAATCCAAACAAAGCTCCCAAATAGGCAATGAACACACCATTCTTGTTAAGTCCATTTGACTAGCCAGTCTTATAAAAACACTGACTTTTGTGGTTACCACTTTATTTGATAAGTAAGCTCTACATTACTTTCAAAGACAACTAAGAATTTCAGACTTTATATGACCTATTTCACCATAATGAATTACTTTAGTTATTTTCTCCTTCCAAGAAAAATAAAACTTTTCCATGTTTTTTTTCTGATTTTGTTTAGCATCATATCATAATACTATAAAATTACCTACAAATTATACCACCAAAACGTTTCTTAAGATGTTTTTATTATAAATAAAGCACAGACACAGAAAGTTACACACATGTATGACTTTATGAACTTTTAAAATTCATCCCATCTTTCTAACTACCACCCAGGTCAAGAAACAACTTTGTCACTCACCTCAGAAGTTCCTCAATTACCTACTGTTACACATAATCCCTTCCTCTTCTTTTCCCAAAAGCAACCACTACTTTGACTTTTATAGTTTTCACTTACTTATAGTTTTATTACTCAAGTGTGTGTCCTAGACACTATAGTTTAATGTCGGCCAATTAAAAACATATGTCTTTTTATGTCTCTTTGAATCTACAGTTTCCCCTTCATCTTTTTCTTTTCACAACAGTTTATTTGTTGAAGAACCCGGGGAAATGTTGATTGTAATTTAACTGATTCCCCATGTTCCCTGAAACTCAGTAGCTGGATCCAGAGGCTTAATCAGATTCAGATTTGATCACTTTGTGTTCTGTTTCATTAGGAGGCACTGAATGCTGTTTTACTCTCTTATTCTGATGTTAGTTGCCATTGATGCTTAGTGCTTAGCTCTATTAATTCATTGGGAGTTGCAAATAACAATATTCTGGTTCTATCCTTTCTTTTTCAAATATTGACTGGATAAAGGAGGTACTTCTCCTTATCTATGTAGTCATCTAGTAGGGCAGTTCATCCAGGAAAGTCAGGCTAAATGCTTGACTCATTTTAGTTATCAGTTTCAAAATAATGAGTTTACTCCCTATTACCCTCAGAAGACATCTTATTCATAGTCAAGAGAAAATCACTATAAACTCATCGATTAAAACATTTTTATTTTACTTAAAATTATTTCTTTTGAAGTTCACATTGTTGTATCATTGGCCAGTGGGAGCTTTTTTAGGTTTGCACTTGAGTTCTTTTGAACTGAACTTTTTTTTTTTCTTTATCTAATATGATCATGTTCTAGGTTCATCTGTACATTTTCCTCCCCAACTTAGAAGCAGCTATTTCTCTAAGAAGTCCTAGCTTCTCTTAGTGAGAAATGCATCGTTGGGCCGGGCACAGTGGCTCAAGCCTGTAGTCCTAGCACTTCGGGAGGCTGATGTGAGAGGATTGCCTGAGTTCATAGGTCCGAGACCAGCCTGGGCAACTTGGTGAGACCTCATCTCTACAATAAATAAAAAAATTACCTGGGCGTGGTGGCTCATACCTTTAGTTCCAGCTACTTGGAAGGCTGAGGTGGAAGGATCACCTGAGCCCAGCAGGTCGAGGCTGCGGTGGCCAGGAGTGTGCCACTGCCCTCCAGCCTGGGTGACAGAGTGAGATTTCTACTAAAAAAAAAACCAACAAAAACAAACAAACAAACAAAAACTGCATTGAATTTGCCCTATTTTATGCCAAATTTCTTTAATTTTTATTCTTTCAGAATTATTTTATATTTTAGCTCAAGGCAAGTTTTGCTGTCCGTCCAGATAGCACCTGCCTCCTTGCCCCCTGTCTTCAGTTTCTTCAGTGTATTGTCCTCAATAGCTTTTTTCCTCCCAATACTATGGGAGAGAAAAAGAAAAACATTTTCCTTCTGAATGTTATCACACATTATTGTCTGTTTCCTAAATAAATATTGAATTGGCATTGCTGTATCTCTTACTGAATACCAGACAGCAACATAAATTTATTAGAAGTGAATCATATCACTGTAATCAGCAGGAGTTAAAGAAGTAGAAGAATCAAATGATTTTGAGTATAAAAATACAATTAATTGTTATAGCACAAATAGTTGTTTTTATTTAATTTGGAATAGAAAAGGCCCTATTGATAAATACTAGAACTGTCAATGAGAAAAACACTGCTGAAATACATTTTTTACCCTTTGATGGTAAACTTTCCTAAATATTTGCATTTCAACATATTTTATTTAATACTTTGGCATCACTCAGTTATATAGGATCTATTATTCATAAAATAAAGAGGAAAAATAGAAAAACTAACAAGATCTTCACATTTGTGATTACAATTGTCTAGTAGTTTCCCCCATCATAAAAGTTCTGTATAGCAGTTATCACTGATTGTCTTCTATAGAAGAAAATAATTTATTCCAATTTTCTACTACAAGTATTATTTTGATCATAAAATCCAATTAAGACCACTTTGATAATTAAATCTGAAATGACTGATTGCTAGATCTTTACTATATTTTACATTAAACTTTTAATTCTGAATTTAAAATAACATTGTGTTTGATGCTGTCAGAAGGTTACATCTTTTAATGCAGCATCTTGAAATTCTTGTTAGAGTCTTGGCCAAGTCTTTATTTTTTTTTATTTTTTTTTATTTTTTTGCTGAGGAGTTTGTGAATTGAAAACATTTTTTTTTTTTTTAATTTTATTTTATTATGTTATTGTGGGGTACAGTTAGGGGTTAGGCATACAAAAATATTTCGTTCAGGTACCCTTGTTGATAAGAGGTGTCTCCCCATCCTCAGATAGATACCCACCACCATTAATC
>CAUYQG010062016.1:0-20231 GCA_963574415.1 Tarsius wallacei | reverse complement strand
GCTACCACGCCCAGCTGATTTTTTGATTTATTGTAGAGATGAGGTCTCGCTTGCCCAGGCGGGTCTCGAACCTGCGGGCTCAGGCAATCCACTCACCTCAGCCTCCCAAAGGCGCGGGATTACAGGCTGAGCCACCGAGCCCGGCTTCTGAGCACTTTTAAGATAGGCCAGGCTTGGCTACAATGTTCAGTAGGTTAGGTATTAAATGCATTTTCAACTTAAGATATTTTGGACTTAAAATGGGTTTATTGGCATGTAACCCCACCATGAGCTGAAGAACATCTGTTCTTAGGTTTAGATAGGGTCATACTGGAGTAGGTTGGGCCATTAATACAATATGGCTGCTGTTATTATAAGAAGAAGACAGAGACACACAGGGAGAAGATGGCCATATGAAAAAAGAGATAGTGATTGGACTGATGTATTTACAAGCTGAGAAACTGAGAATTGCCAGCAAGTCCCAGAATTGAGAAAGAGGCAAGGAAGGAAACTCCTCTACAGGTTTCAGAGGGAGTACAGCTCTGACCACACCTTGATTTTGGATTTTTGACCTTCAGAACTGTGCAACAACACATTTCTGTTGTTCTAAAGCATTCAATGTGGGGTGCTTCTAAAAATAGCAGTCATAACAAATGAATACAGGTGGTGATATATCTTATCTAAAGCAATGAAATAAACAACAATAACAATTTAAAAAATTCAAATAAACAAGTCTGTTTTTCTGAGGTGGAGTGAAGACTGCCAATGATGTGAAAACTAAGGTGCTTTCTAGCTTCCTACGAGGAATACATGTCCTCGGCCTGCCTGCCACACGTTGGTCTTGCAGTCTCTCTTCCCTACCCTGCAGGCTGTCTACTGTGGCAGCTTTGCAGCTCACCTCTACACGAACTTGACTTGAAAGGGTTTACTAAGCAAATTAATAATGTAAACGAGATTGCAGCTAGCACCTTCTGTGAAGGAGCAGCAGTGAAGGCCTACTGCACAATAATTGTCTGCATACAAATGGATGCCGCAGCTGAAAATGAATCTGCAATGCTCGGGGAAGCAGGCCATCAAGGCTGCTGATGGGGTACACTTTGGTACCCGTTCAGATCATTTTTGCTATTACACCAAACGTAGCAAGTCCACATAGTGCTTTCTACCTTACAGCACTGTGTTTTTCACAGGTTTTTCATGTTCTCGCAACAATTCAGGGAGGTGGGTGATTCCTATTTTATAGAAGAGGAAACTGAATCTTTGAGAGGTTGAGAAACTAGTCACAGGTTCCGAGTTTGCCAGTGTGGGGCCTCTAGGCCAGAGCTTCTGCCTCTAGATCTCGTGTGTGGTTGGAAGCTTCCTAAAAAACAAAGCTCAGCCTATGATCCAAGAACTTTGGGAGGCCAAGGTGAGTGGATTGCCTGAGCCTGTGGGTTCGAGACCAGTCCAGGCAACTTGGTGAGACCTTGTCTCTACAATAAATGGAAAATTAGCAGAGCATGGCAGCACACACCTGTAATTCCAACTACTTGGAAGGCTGAGGGAGAAGGATCACCAGAGCCCAGCAGGTCAATACTGGGGTGGCCGTGAGTTTGCCACTGCACTCCAGCCTGGGCGATGGAGTGAGACTCCAACTCAAAAAACAAACAGCCAAACAAACAAAAAAACAAGTCTTTCCGAAATTCAGCTGTTCATGGTCTTTCAGTAATAGCTAACCTTTAACTGATTACCAAACACTAAGAAAATGTTTTACAATTTAATTCTCACTCTAACCTATGAAGAAGGTATGGTATTTTTACTCTCACAAAGAAATGGAGGCTCAGAGACGTTATATGACTTTTCAAGGGTCACAGGTAGGTGGTAAGAACAGTCTGAAGCCAAAGCTTAGTTCTTCTCCACCTAGATCTTAATTCATTCTACAGGAGAGATGGCTGTTAAAAATTCAGATTCCTGGGCCACAAAATTTGCCAAATCCAGAATTTCTAAAGGTGGACTTTGGATTGGGCACATATACTATGTTCCCTGGTAATTCTGACGTCCTCTTTCTCTCAGCGATGCTATTTTGCATCTTCTTTAGTCCAGCTTAAGGCTCCTTGACTTCTCTGTCCTTAAGTTCCTTCTGTAAAAAAGCATGTGGGCTGAAAATGTCCCCAAAATAGCAGAGAAATATACACCAGCTGGTTCTGAAGCTGACACTTCTCCATGTGAAGGGTGAAGAGTGTCCGCAGCTGGGTTCAGTAGAGGTGCCACCTCTCACTGCCACCGCCAGGCAGCCAGGGGCCCCGAGATGCCTGTCAGTAAGTGGAGGAAGCCCTTTGGGACTGAATCTGGCATTTTCATTTATCATGCAAATGAAAGAAGTTAAATTAGGTCATGTCAGGGACTTGCAAATCAAAATTGTGCCAGAGGGTTCTTCCACGGCCACAGTGGGGCCTGTGCTGAGGGATCTTCAGATGCTGCTATTTTTTAAATTTCCTGTCAAATCAAGGAGCTTCTGGTATGAGGCTTCTTTGGCATGAGGTATGTCCACTGCTCAGGAATCTACAGGAATGATTCACAGACAGGCCCCAGCTTCTGTCTCTGCTGGATTCAAACAGGGAGGCACTAGGTGCTGGCCCTGTGAATTCAATGAAAAAGGCTACTAGAGGCTTATCTGAATTAGATTGAGCTAATCCTTGCAGTGCAGGGGGCCATTCCTGGCTGTACACTTACCTTCACAGAACTTATTTTCCAGAGGGGCTCATGCCTGACTTCTGCGACTTATGAACTAGAGGACACCAGACAAATCCCTTAACCTCTCTGAGTCTCATCTCATCCATCTGGGTCCTTTTCACTGTGCCTCACAATTTGCAGGTGTGCAGGATACACCACATATGTTCCAGTAACCCGATTCCTCAGATTTGCCAATGGGAGAATAGATGGGATACAGATGAATAGTCAAAGGTTGATTTATAATACTTGGTTTATTAATTTGGTGACATACTCATTTGCTACCCATGCATTTGCTTCTGGTAGGAAGGTTTGTATGGATTTGCATCTGTCCTTTCCCTTGAACCTGGGACTAAATTTTTGACTCCCTTCCTAATTCTTTTACGTGAGACAGTCAAGCCCTTTGCACACAGTCAGCATTTGCTACCTGCTGCTGAATCGCTGCCTGAATACATGAATAATTTGCCATGGAAGGAGTTGGTCCTTATTCAAACTCCAGCTTCTTTGGGTAAATCGGATTTGCATGAAAAATGGAAAACTTAGTACCTCCAAGGAGCAGGTAGTCAGATATGGTCACCATCATGCACAAAGATGATCATGCAGTGTCTTAGAATGACCTTGAGGTTGGACCCACATGAATCCCGTGGACCTCCGTGGCTGCTCTCCCCCATATCAGTGAGGAATAACAGCATGTTTAACAAATAATTCAAGGAAGCCAGTGACTGAGAATTTTGAATTATCGGTTTTGTTTTTAGCAGGTCTGTTCTCTTTTTCTTAGTGTTGTTTCATCAGATGTTGGTTTCCTCGTTCTGTGGTAGAAAGATAACTCTGAAGACCAACACGACAGAGTTCAGATCTCACCCTTTCACTTACTGGCTCTCAGACCCTGGAGGCCAGGAACACACTCAGATTCCCCTTAAATCATGTGCTATAACAATATCTACTCCCTAAGACTGCTGTGAAGGTTAACTGAGGGGAAAACTGCAAAAGCGCTCTGTAAACTATGGCTCTATGCAGATCTAATTAACATGACTATTTTTATTCCCTCTGTGATCTCTATCTTCCTTTCTTCTTAATAATTACAGAATCTAGGGTTTGAAGGAGACCGGGTTCATGGGTTGCCTTGTCAGAATCAACTAGAGAGCTGGCTAACATTCAGACTCCCTAGGGGCCCCAGCAAACCTACTGAATCAGACCCAGGGAGGGCGGGGAGGAGAGTTGGGACCTGTGACTTAAATATAGCCAGGTTTGAGAAATACTGGTCTGTTTACTTAACACGTGCAACCTCTGCAGCATCCCTGGGAAGTGGAATTCTAATCATATTACCTTGACGAGTACAGTGAGACCAGACACAGGTCAAAAGAGAGGCGCTTGGAAAGTTCAAAGGCTTTATTACGTTCCCAGTTCTGTGAGAACACAGCCTGCCATGCAGGGCCACTCAGGGAAGCACAAGGGTGGGTCACAGACAGTGAGACAGGAACTGTTGGCAAGAGCCTTTATTATGGCTTCTCAAGGAAGAAAAGGTCAAGGCAGGACATGCAGGCCTAGGATTGGCTGGTTTGAACAAGTTCAGTGTGCTCTAGGGCATAAGGGCTGTCCCTAGCAGTCTGGTTCTGGCCCTGATTACATGGGTGGATATTGAACTAGAGTGTGAAAACCCAATAAAGGAAATGGTTGGGACTATGACCTTCATCAGCTTCTCAAATAGGAGAACTGACCAGCCCGTAGCCAGGGCCCCATGACAGCATACAAATACACAACAACAGCAACGACTAGGCTATCTTACAAGTGGTCATCCTATCTCTGCTTGCACATCTTCAGGGAGACAGAGCTCCCTACCTCACCAGGCAGCCCTAGCCAGCTCTGGCCATCTGACTGTGAAGATCAGCTTCCTGATATTCTCCTGACACCTGACCTGCAGCTTCCACTCCTTGGTCCTGATTTTCCTGTGGGGACACACAAACCAGGTTTCACCCTTCTTCCACACAGTGTCAACCCTTCCAGGATTGAAGCCAGAATCTTCTTCATCCTGGGGTTTGCCAACTGTTCTTTAGTTGACAGGGGTTCAAGTCCCCTCTCCTTTTTCTTCTGTCTGATCTCCCTTGTCAGAGCAGGGCAAGGTAGAGACAGGGGAAGAGGCTAAGACCATATGGGGTCATGGAACTTGAACAGATAATAATAACCATAGCTGCTAGTCACTGAACATCAGTCACACACCAAGCAACATATTAGAGTTTTACAGCCAATGCATCTTATCCACATAACTATCCTGTGATTTGAGTAGTATGGTATCCAGTTTACAAGTAGGTAATTGAGGCTTGGAGGGGCTAAGAAACTTGTTCAAGATCACCTGGCCAGTGCCCCAGAAGCTGGCACTAGAAAGTAGGGCTACCTGGCTGAGTTCAGATCTGGGAACTTGCCATTTCCTGACCCAGCCCCATTGGACAAGAGGACAGGACTGAGAAAGTTCGATTATAAGCCAAAGCAAGAGACCTGTCTACCATCCTCTGGTGCCCTCCCTGGGCCTCCTCTGCAGAGATGCCTCAGAGACTCAAATACCTGCTAATTTTATCTGTGAGGTTGGTGGAACCCCTGTCAAATATCCAAGCATATTTTTGTCATTTTAAGAAATCAAGAAAATTTCTGCACTTGACAAAGGTAAAATCTTTTAACGCTTTGGAGTATTGGGAAAGGGAATAAAAAAAGACATTAATAGAATGACATATTTTTAGTGTAACACTTCAGAGAAAACTCTGGGGGAACAAAAAATAAAATGAACGACCTAAATATGGTTCTTCTTCTTCTTTCTCTCTCTCTTTTTTTAATACTTTGAGCTTCAAAGGAGTGGGCTGTGCTGGATATTTGCATGCCCCAAATCTGTAAAGGATTTGAATACAATAGAAAGTCCCTTGAATGGAGTCTCTGCTTTAGTCTAGTAAACTGTGCTTTCCCTAAAGCTGGGTTGGGAGTGACTGTGGGCAAAATGCTACACCTCTCTGTTTCTAGGATAGCAAACAGTAAAGTAAGGATAGCAGTTGTGGCCTCAGTGGATTGTGGTGAAATATATATGAACTCAATTTATATTCATATATACTAAATTTTCAAGAAATAATATATATTATATAAGTTTAATATATTATTGGCATAAATATATTAAACTAATTTATTATATATTATATTATTGTATAGTATTAGATTATTAGGCTTGTATTTGAAAATTGAACAAATGGCTCCCTCAGGAAGATTATTAATATGTCTTCTGGCCAGGTGCCATGGCTCAAGTCTGTAATCCTAGCACATTGGGAGGCCAAGGCAAGAGGATTGCCTGAGCCCATGGGTTTGAGACCAGTCTGAGCAACATGGTGAGACCTCGTCTCTACAATTAAAAAAAAAAATTAGCCAGGTGTAGTAGTGTGCACCTGTAGTTCTGGCTACTTGTAAGGCTGAGGCGGAAGGATCACCTGAGCCCAGCAGGTCATCGCTGGGGTGGCTGTGAGCATGCCACTGCACTCTAGCCTGGGCAACAGAGTGAGACTCCAACTCAAAAAAAAAAAGTTCAAATAAAAAAAAAATATATATATATCTTCTACAACTTTTGCTAAGTTCCTGAAAAATAGACCGTCTTAATCAGCTAGAGCTACTATAATAACATACCACAGACTAGGTGGCTCAAACAGGAATTTATTTCTCCCAGTTCTAGAAACCAGAAAGTCCAAGATCAAGGTGCTGGCAGATTTGGTTCCTGGTGAGGACCTTCTTTCCTGGCTTGCAGATGGCCACCATCTCTGTGTAGCTTCACATGGCACAGAGAGAGGGAGTTCTGGTCTTTTTCTCCTTTATAGGGGCACTAATCTAATAATGGGGGCTCAGTCCTCAGTGACCTTATGGAAACCTATTTACCTCCCAAAGACCTCATCTCCAAATATTATCACACAGAGGATTAGGGCTTCAAAGTATGAATTCAGGAAGTGCCAAGAGACACAAACATTCAGTCCATAGCACAGGCAAATATCAGGCCCACAAGCCTGTAAATGTTATGAGTTGGAGGAAGCCTCCTGCTCAAGGGTGCTGGGTGTGGGAGTCTGGCTGAGGAGTCAGAAGACTTGGGTACCACTTCTGACTCCACAACATGGGTAGATGCCACCCCAACAGCCATGACAGTCCTTGACTTACTAACAGGAAGAAAGTAAGTGTAGACAGCCAATAAAAATATGCTTGGAGAAGGTGGGCTCAATCCCATGGGGTGAATTATGATTGGTCAAAGCCAACCAGGGAGTCTCACTCCTTTCTGCAGGTGACTGATTTAGCAGTGGGTCTAAGACCCAATTCCGGTCATTAAGACAAAGGGTGGCTTCAGAAAAAAGATTTCCCTTTCTGGTGAAAATCTCTTTTTCTCCCTCTATGCTGGGATATGATGATGTGATGCCTAAAGCAGGGCTGCCTTCTTGTGACCCTGAGGGGAAAAACCAAGAGAATTGGAGAAGTGAACTCCGAGCACTGAAATTATTGAGCTGCTGAATCAACAGACCCTGGAACTGCCTGTTCTGTGACTTTAGTTATGTGACATCATAAACCCTAATGTTTTCAGCTACTTTTACCCAGGTCATCTGCTACCAGCAGCCAAAAGCATTCTGAAGGATATAAGCACAAAATGACTTTGTGTCCCTAGACACTTGCCTTTTGGGGGCCTCGGTTTCCTTTCGTATTAAACGATGGACTTGGATTCACATTGGTGCACCAGTAGCCCATTAGGCCAGATTCGGCTTAGCATTTGTATTTGGGTTGGCCTGTTCCTCAAACAAATCAAGTATATTGAGAAGATGTGAATGTTATACTTTCTAAAACTTTCCTAACTGCCTTCATGAATCTCTAGTCTCATGGGATACTGGTGAAAAAAATGAATCTTGTCAGTTAATCCTATCTCTATCTTACCTAGTATGAAGAGTCACTCAGACATCTTGGTTCTTATCTGTAAATACTCATACTGGGGGTAAAAAAAATGGGCTCATATGCCCTCCTGGTTTTAGAGCTATGTGGTTTTCTAGAGCTGTTGTAAAATCACAGGGCTGGTTGAGGCCCTAAGTTCTAAGATATCACCGGTCTCTCTGGGCCCTTAAAATAGTGTACTGTTTCTGTAGCAGAAATATTTGGTCTTGGACATGGTCCCTGAACTACACAATCACTGATACTGTGTTGCTTCCAGGTACCTGTGCTTGGCACTTCTGCATTCCCTCCTTGGGATATCCTAATGCCTTTCTGAACACACATTAGTGAAACAGAAATATTACTCAGACATATTATCCCAGACACTTCCATACACATTTATACGATCCTTTTTAATGGGATATAGTGCCAAGCCAAATGCAGAACTTTCTCTAGAACCATGCAGCCACTCTCCCAAGCAATGCCTATAGAAGTGGGATCCAGCTTCCTGTGTTCTTGGGTTCCCTCATACCTGCCTGGATATCTCCATTACCATTTCCTCCACCCCTGTCAAGATATGGCTACACAGCAAGAAGTGAGAAGAGTGATGAATAAGAATCCTGGTGTCTCATTTCCTCATCTACTTCCTCACTCTACTCTCACACTCTCTCAGGATGCAAGGCCCACACTTCTTTTTCTTTCCCTGTGTGGAAGGAACTTCTTCTACATCAAATCTTTCTCTATGAGGACCCATGATTTGGTGGCAGACCAGTAGGAGAAACCTCTAAACCAAAGAGATAACATTAATGGAGAGATTAAAAAAACATGTGAGTGTGTGTGTGTGTGTGTGTGTGTGTGTGTGTATATAATTGTACTATATTTAAAATAACTTTTAATTTGTTGCCAATATCTTAAAAAATTCACAAGATTCTATATATTAATTAAAATTTTTTTAAATCTTCTTTTGAAAATTAGAAGCTCTGAAAACATTAAATTCACATTCCTTCCTGGCACAATAATGGGCTTGAGCCAAGGAGAGTTTTCTTCCTTTAAATGGTGCATGCACTGTCTGATTCTTTACAGTCTTGATCAGTCCACTTTGACTTGGAGACTGGTGCATTTGATTCACACATTTATGTTCTTTTTCTACCCTTTAGGCATTTAAATTTCTAAGATCCATTCCAGTGATATAGTTCTGAGATGTATGATCAATGTCCTCTACCTGTCTCCCCCTATGTCCAGCACCACACTAAGCATAGCCAGAGAATATAATATATTATATCATCATAGAAGTATGATTAGTACATAAACATACAATATGCTATAGATAAATATATCATCTTATCAAGTATGTATACCTAACACATTTTTTAGTGAGAAGAAAGATTAATAAACTTTTTTTTTTTGAGAAAGCAGGATTTATTGAGAGGACAGAAAAGCTCCCACAGTGGGAGGGGACCCAAAAGGGTTGCCCAAGATTAGTAAACTTTTAAAGAACGTTTCAACAATTCACTTAACTTCTATTTTTTGGACCAACTGTGGGGCCATGAACAAATTACTTGGGTTAACTGGGCACTTCTTTCCTGTACAGTGAAATGAAGAGGGTGACAGTAATTCAAGAGCTCTATAATTACATGATTTCATTTCGATAACCATATGCCCCAGCATTAGGAGGGCTGGTCTGAGGAACATAAGACAGGCCCTCACGTTTCAGGAGTCTATGATCTAGTTGGGGAAACAAAACAAAAGCACGGACCAAAGCATTACAAAGCAAAGGGGCTCTGAAGTCTCAATGTTCAGAAGCATGGGATCTTAAAGTCAGAAGGAACCTTAGAATCTTTTTCTCGCCCTACCAATATCTTCATCTGATTACCTCCTCTTCTTCCCTTAAAATGAACATTGGTTTATCCCTCCCTCTCCTGAAGCTCCAAGGCTGGGTGAGTTAATGCCCTTCACGTGAGTTTTCACAGCTCTGTACTCTTTTTTGATTGGTCTATCTCCCTCATTGTACTGTGACTCTTTGAGGGCAAAGGATATAATACATATCTGTCTTTCTTTTCTTGTTTTTTTTTTAAGCTTTTCTCCTTATTTTGGTAACAATGCTCACTTCTTTAGAGAACCATGTCAGCACACTATTCCAAGTGATTAGGATAAAATGATCGATAAATATTTTCATCATATCCATCCTCTCTTTGGTAGGTAAGGAAAATTAGGCCAGATTATTTTTTTCAGAAATTTTGAATTGTAAGAGAAATGACAGAATATCAAAAGAGATTGAAACCAAATCATTCTTCTGGCAGAGTCCATTTGTTCCTACTCCCATAACCCACTGACCTGTCCTTGTTCCTCTCTTCCCTTAGGGGTTCAATCTTCTTCAACTCTGCAAACTCCTCAATACTTTCCTTTTCCTTTTTTTTTTTTCTTCTTAAGTTGGTTGGAGCCATTTCTGCCTGTTGCTTACAACCAAAAATCCTAACTGATTCTGGGATCAAGTATTTTTCAACTTAGGTGTCTGTCACAAAGTCTGGCATGTGGTAAACTTGGGACAAAATATTAAATGTCTGTTCAGTGAATAAATTCCCCACCAATGTTTGCATCCACTTTATGGTATTCCTGATAGATAACCATCTCTCTTCTTTATGCTGGAACACTGCCAGTGTCATAGAGCTCAGTGTCTCACTAGGCAGCTCAGGCTATTTGAAACATTTTCCCAAACAAATTCTATCACCCATCCTTGGTTGTTAGAAAGTTCTTTCTAAATGAGTTAAAATCTTACTCACATTAACTTCCCCCCTACTATTCCTTGTTCTTTTGCTGGGACCATGAGAATTCTTCTATCAGATAATTTCAGAGTCAAGGCTAGTAACATCTACAGGGTTTCAGGGCTTGCTAAGAGGTCTCTAAGGGATAATAATATCTCACATTTGAAAGGCAAATAACACCTAGAGGGTTTTCAAAGCTCTTTCTCAACCATTAGGTAATTTATTCTCACAAAAACTCTGAGACACAGATTGCTGTGGGATTACTAGTCTCCCTTTTACATGTCAGGAGACTCTATCCCTGAAAGACTGCATCATTTTTTTCCAGGTCACATAGTTAATAAAGGGCAGAATGAGATTCAGTGCCCACTCTTATGGCTTAATTCTCTCACCTCCTCAATTCTATCATGAATCCCTTATTACAAGGTTGTAATAGTCTTCTCAATGACGAAGATATGATTTTAAAGGGATTTGCTATTTCAGCCGTTTTGTTGCAGGTCAGCTCAAAATATTTGCTCGAATTCTTCCATTATCCAAGAGGAGTATTATCATTTCTATTTCATAGTTGAGGAAATGGAGACTCAGAGTAGTGAAGAGACTTACCTAAGGTCACTAGGAATAAAGATTAAAATTGGCATGGAGGGGGAGAAATTGACACCGAACCCAAGTAAAGAATATAGATAACTGCCACCTCTTTGGGTCCCCTCCCACTGTGGGAGATTTTCTGTCCTCTCAATAAATCCTGCTTTCCAAAAAGAATATAGATATCTGACATACTAGGAGTTGGATTGTGCTTGCATGAGAAGCCACCATTAAGTTCCATTTTGTTCCCTGACTGTGAGTCTTTGGCCCCAGGGCCTCAGCAAGACCAATGGCCTTTCCCTTACCCACTATCCCTGTGACTCCTGGGGCTCCTTTGTTGTTCTCCTCTCCCAAATTCTAAAGTCATCCTCTGTCCTTTTCTACACATAATTACATTTACCATTTCACAGAGTTTTTTTTGGACCTTTGGTTGCTGAATGACTTATAGGGGAGGAGGGAAGACTGGCTACACACACAGGAAGCACTGAGGTCATTTTAATTTCTCCATCCGTGGATGGCATCAGCCTAGCATGGAAAGTGCATTCCACAGCTGTATTAGCACCAGTAAGAACATCTGTATTCCATTCTTCCACTTCTCTCCCAGAGGCCATCTCCCCAAAGGAATGGTGTTTTCTTAAAGTTAATCTGCAAGGTTCTATTCTCAGCACTGATAACACTATAAAATAATGGTAAAGTTAATTATTGGCAAATTAAAATGGCAGTGCTACCTAAATTCTTAGACATCTGTGTTACTATCAGATGGATTTATTGTGATTAAAACGATTAATGATATTCCAGTAAATATCAGAGAATTAAAATCCTGACTGCAAAAAAGGTTAAAGCCTTATCATCACTAGAGTACATCAAGGAAAAAGTGAGTGCTCTCCTTATCTGCTTACATTAGGGAAAGAGACACAGAGCGAATAAAGAAAATAATTTGAATCTTGGCAAATATCAAGATCTGGGGGCTCATTTTCTTTTTTATGCAGCATTTGGAAGCCCCATCTATTGTATGGGAGGAAAAACATTAGCTCACATGTAATCTAAACAAAGTAGACGGACAAATAGCATAAGACTGAAAGGCCAAAAATAGATCAAAATATAATATTTTGGCATATAAGAAAGAGGACACTCTAAAACTGGAGGAAAGGATAGATTATTAAATAAAGGTATTGGAATAATAGGTTCATCACCGGTTGAGGAAAGATAAATACTTTGCATTTTACACCCACATAAATTCCAAAGCAAAATAACTAGATAAACTTCATGTGTTTATTTATATATTTCTATAGTGTTGCAACAAGCGAGACATTAGAAAGCACCATTTCAAAAAGAGAAACCAGAAAGTCAGATGTTAATAGATTTGATAAGACACAATTTAAATTAAATTAAAAGATAGGTAATAACCTGGGGAAAATATCTACAATATCTCTGAAGGACGAAGGATGATATATTTGATGTTTTTTATATATAAAGAATATCTCTGATATATAAAGATCTTCTACCAACAAAGAAAATACCAACTTCTCGCACATAAAAATGAGTTAAGGACTTGAAAAAAGAAATAAAAGTCCCAATGAAACTATAAAGACATTTCCCCCTCCATAGGAGGAAAAAAATGAAAGTTCAAATAACATCATATTTCATTTCAGCAATAATTTTTAAAGCCTTATAGTAAACAGTGTGGGCGACAGGTGGACCCTCTTGGACACTGCTAGAAGAGTACAAATTGACCCCAAATTTATGAAAGGCAATTTGAACTAAAAAATAAATTATATACTATGTTAGTTTGCTAGGACTGTCGTGATACAATACCCTAGACGGGGTGGCTTAAACCACACAAATTTATTTCTCATAGTTCTGGAGCCAGGAAGTCTAAAATCAAGATGTCTGCTGGTTTAGTTTCTCCTAAGGCCTCCCTCCTTTACTTTCAATGGTTTCTTCACACCCATCCCTCTTCTTTCTCTTATAAGGACACCAGTCATATTGGATTAGGGCCTGACCCTTATGACCTCATCTAACCTTAATTATCTCTTTGGAGGCCCCTTCTCCAAACATAGGCACATTAGGGGTTTGAGCTTCAACAAAAGAATTTGAGGGTGGGAGGGGAGACAATTTAGTTCATAATACACACACACACACACACACACACACACACACACCATAAACACCCAACAATTTTACTTTTAGAATATATATACTTCTCATCCCAGATCCTGTTTTCTAAACCTCAATTTTCCTTTTACATAAAACGGGCGACTTTGATACTGAATCAAATTCTTTTGACACGGGATCTGAGGAACTTTTTTATTTTTCATTTAACTTCTAACACATAGTCAGGTGATGGTGAAATCACTTTGTAAATGACCATGAGAAAGGCAAGATGCTATTGTTGGAACCTCCTGCGAAAGTGCCACTGTCCCTTAAATCCAGCAACTTGGGAAAGGGCAACACTGCCCAATGCCCAGTACCTGGGCTGTGGAATCCGACAGACCCAGGTGGAATTCATTTTGTTCCTTATTAGCTGTGTGACCTTGGGAAAATCCTTTGCCTTCTCTGAGCTTCAGTCTCCATTATCTGTATAATGAGGAAAATAATACTTACTTGAAACATGGTATAATAAGAATTAGGGATAAATGTAAAAAAGCATCTGGTAGCTGGTCTATTTAAGATGTCTAGGAAATTAATGATATCTCATCTTGGTCATCACTACCACCAACATTCAGTAAGGGAATGGACGAGCCAAATTCATAATGGCAATACCGAGGGGTAGTAATATCCAGATCAAAGTTGTTTTACAGAAATTGGCATTCTGAGTTGGGGGCAGTATGTCCTAATGCAAATGGTATAGGTTTTTGAGGCAAATAGACCTGGTTTCAAACCCGACTCTGCCAATTGACTGGGTGGGTAAACCTAGGCAAGTTACTTATGATTTCTCAGCCTCAGTTTCTTTATTTGTAAGAGGGAGTTGATAAGATTTACTTCACAGCATTACTATAAGGTGTAACTATGATAACCCAAGTACAATGCTTTGTATAGTGTCTGCACATACTATATGCTCAGTAAGTGGAATCTACTTTTTGCCACTGCCAGCGCACATCTGCCCCAGACAGGTGTGCAAATGTTGGCAATGTCAGAGGCTCTGGAAAACCAGACGGCACAAACTCTGATGGGTAGGGGTAGTGGAGTCTTTCATTTTTCAGAGAAACCTGAGAAGGAAGAGAAGTAATAAGTTATTTCATCTGTTACCTTCTTGCTCAAGGATCCCTGACTACAAATACACTCTGTGATGTTTTTCTCTGATAAGTTACAAATAAGCCCCAACTTGCCTTGAAAGAATTTCTGCAATCTAATAGGCTGGGGTGTTAGTCCTGACACTGTGAAATCCCTTTAGCAGAAAGCCCGGGGCTGCTGGGGGGCGGGGGGGTGGTGGGTGGTTGGGTTCTTCCTGAGTGTTGGCACTTAAAGAGACAGGATAAGGGAAGATTTCCAAATAGGAACATCTGGAAATGGAAAGGAAGGCTCAGAGGAGAAGCAGCACTCATTTTTTAAGGCTGCCTTAGGCTATGTCTTTCTGGAAAGATGTCTCTGGGAACAGGAGTCATGGATTTGAGGTATGACATCCAGAATTTTAATAAATGAAGCCACCGGGCCTGATTCTGGAGCACCCTGGGGTCACTTCTCTCATCAAAAAGTTTAAAGCCATACTGAGTCGGTGATGGCTGGGATGCCCATGTACAGAAAGTAGCAGAACCTCACAAAAAATCAAAATATTATTCCAATTAACACAGATGTGTGGGATTCTTTACATGACTGATGAACTTTACATTGGTTGCCATTATTAGTGAGGAGTCTTCAGGTCATAGACAATAGAAAACCCAAACTAGGTATTTTTTTTTAACTATGTTAAAATACATAGAACACAAAATTTTCCATTGTATTAGTCAGCTTGGGCTGCCATAACGAAATACCACTGACTTGGTGCCTTAAATAACACACACAAATCTCACGATTTAGGAAGCTAGAAGTCTAAGGTCAAAGTGTTAGCAGTGTTGGTTTCTGGTGAGGGCTCTCTTCCTAGCTTGTACATGGCCTCCATCTTGCTGTCTGTGCACGTGGCTTTTCCTTTGTGTTTGCAGAAGAGAGAGCTCTGGTGTCTTCTGTTTTTCTTAGAAGGACATCAGTTACATTGGATTAGGGCACTACCTTTTAGTTATTTAACCTAAAATGCCTCCCTGAAGGCTCTGTCTCCAAATATAGTCACGTTGGGGGTTGGGGCTTCAATATATAAATTTTGGAGGAACACAGTTCAGTTCATAACACCATCTTAACCACGTTTAAGTGTACTGTTCAGTACAGCATTAAGTACTTTCACATTGTTGGGCAACCCTCACCACCACTCATCTCCACTCTCCATTCCTCCCTCCCCTCAGCCCCTGGCAACCACTATTCTATTTTTGGTCTCCATGAACTTGACTACTCTAGGTATCTCATTTAAATGGAGTCATATTGTATTTGCCCCTTTGTGACTAGCTTATTTCATTGAGTATAATGTTCTCAAGGTTCACCTGTGTGGCAGAATATGTCATAATCTTCTTGCTTTTTAAGGATGAATAATATTCCATTGCATGTATATACCACATTTTCTTAACCCATTTATCCATCAGTGGACATCTAGGTTACTTTCGCTTTTTGGTTATTGTGAATGATGATGTTATTAACAAGGGTGAACAAATCAAACTAATTTTTAAAAACCATACATGAGAGTTTACTATTGTGACTGTAGTAGTGCCATCATGAGTATACTCAAATGTTAAAATTTATCAAATTATACACTTTGAATATGTGCAGATACGATTATGTCAATTATTCTTCAACACAGCTATAAAAGACACAAAAGAATGAAAAATATTATTTCGTACCTGACTGAGAAGTTCAGACAATCAGTGTTCATCAGGAAGGCTCAAATTACATCATTGAAGTTTCAACTATTAGACACTCTGCTTTGCTTTGCTTCTCTCTCAGCCCAGAAGTAGCACATATAGGCTCTGGTAGTTATTGGCTAACCTTGTATTTATAGCTAGGAATCTTAGAGGGGAGAGAATACCATGCTTCTCAAAGTTTCATCAAAAGTCTGAGGGAATGCTCTAATTGGTCAAACTCTGAGTCAATAGTTATGATGATCAGGGAGGAAGTGGTGCTCTAACTGGCCAAGCCTGGGTTATATGTCTATCTTGTGGTGAACAAGAAGGATTTACATCATGAACATCTCAGAATAAGTTCATCTTCGGAGAAGAATTGTGTTACAAGAAGATGAAAGGCAGACAAAAACAATAGATGAATATTACTGTCCTACTTCCTTAAAAGAGATGGACTGCCCTTACATGGAAATAAAATTACATAATGTGCTAGTGGCCATTTGTCCTATGGGGTATTTTTTTGATCTGCATATGAAAGCTAATCTCTGCAGCTATGAACTTTCCCACCACCCTCCATAGACCCTGAGACTAATCAACTACAAGTCACCTGAAATCACTGGCCAAAAGTCAGCTGAAATTCTGAAACAGAATAATCCTTAGGACAATGCTATTTACCCACAAAAACGTGGTTTATTTTATTATCTAAATTTTAAATCCAGGATATTTAGGGGATCAGAAGAATCACAACTCTAACACAATTCCAAGTAAGCCAAAGACTTTATTTTGAATATATCTGTTGATTTTAAAAATCAGTTTCTACCCACCTCTATTCAGTAGGTGCTGAACAATTATTTTAGAAATGACATTTTGGAAGGACATCAACTTGTTAGGTCCCCCAAATATCTCAACCTAACTCAGGTCATGGGTTATTTCTAGGTTAATTTGGAGCAAAGCTACAGAAAGGAAGATAAGCACCTACTATATGGTAAGCACCAGGAAAAACCTCTCCCACAAGGAATCATGTAAACTCTCCATCTTTGGGAGATGAGAAATATGCAATGATTTGTCCAGGGCCATGCTTGAAATTAATGAGTAGCAATTCTAAGACTCAGTGCAGATTCCTCTGGCTCCAAATCCATGCCTTGGTTTTGTGTGCTGGTTTTTGCTGTACAAGTCCTTCACTTTCATTATCCTGTGACAAGTTCTTAGTCCTGCTTGTTAGGCTTTCTCTTTAGGCATCATTGGATCATTGGAAAGCATCACTGGGAGGCATCATTGGGAGGCAATGCATAACTCCAAGGCACACCATTCACACATTCTACTGAAAGACCCCTGTGTTGAGCTGTGATGGAGCCATGCCACTCACCCACAGTCCTTGTTAGGAGGCTTGGCATTGATTCCAAATTCCTAAACATGGCCTAAAATCCTGGGTATCATCTGGCCCCTGCCTACCCTTTGACTTATTTTACTTCACTTCCCCCTTTCCTTGTTATGGCCCATCCCCCTGCAGGTGTCTTAGCACCTCGGTGTTGCCAGGTAGTTCCCCTCAATGCCTTCACCTGTACTGTTTTCACCCACCTGGAATAATATTCCCATGCTCTTTATACCTGGCTAACTGCTGTTCACTATCAGGTGTTATTTTTTTTTCATTTTTTTTATTCAATATTTTTTATTATGATATTGTGGGGTACAGTTAAGGGTTAGGTATACAAATATGCTTCGTTCAGGCTCCCTTGTTGATCAGAGGTGTCTCCTCGTCCCCAGACAGATATTGACTACTGTTAATCCCATCTCCCATCCCCCTGCCCATAGTTTCCCACCACTGTCAGTCATTTTCTTATAGTAATATGTTGGATGTTCAAGGTTCACTATATGAGTAAGAACATGTGATACTCAGATCTTTGTTTCTGTGAGAGGTCACTCAGTATTATAGATTCTAGTTCCATCCAGGTTGCTGCAAAATTCATGATTTTGTTCTTTTTTATGGCTGCATAGTATTCCATCATATATATGTACCACATTTTTTTAATCCAGTCCTCTTTTGATGGACAGCATGGGTGCTTCTAGGTTCTTGCTATTGTGAACAATGCTGCGATAAACATACGTGTGCAGGTATCTTTTTTATAGAGTGATTTGAGTTCTTCAGTGTATATTCCCAGTAGGGGGATTGCAGGTTCATATGAGAAGTCAATATTTAGAGCTTTTAGGAATCGCCATACTGTTTTCCACAGAGGTTGCACTAGTTTGCACTCCCACCAACAGTGTAGAAGTGTTCCCTTTTTGCCACACCCTCTCCAGCAACCATTATTTTTTGTTATTGATAATTGCCATTCTGACTGGAGCTAGGTGGTATCTCAGCATGGTTTTGATTCGCATCTCCCTGATGATTAACGAAGTTGAACATTTCTTCATGTGTCTGTTGGCTGCTCAGTTGTCTTCTTTTGAGAAGTGTCTGTTCATATCTTTTGCCCATTTTATAATGGGATTGTTTGTTTTTTTCTTTTCAGCACGTTTGAGTTCCTTATAGATCCAAGATGCTAAGCCTTTGTCAGACCTGGAGTTGGCAAATACTTTTTCCCAGTTTGTAGGCTGTCTCCCTGCTCCCCTGATGGTTTCTTTGGCTTTGCAGAAGCTTGTCAGTTTAATGAGGTCCCACTTGTCTATCTTATCTCTTATGGCCTGTGGTTTTGAGGCTTTGTTCAGGAATTGGATGCCAGTTTCAATTTCCATGAGGGTATGTCCTTCATTTTCTAAGGTTCTTATGGTTTGAGGTTTTACATTTAGGTCTCTGATTCATTTGAAGTTAATTTTTGTGTATGGGGATAGATAGGGATCCTGTTTCAATCTTCTGCATGTGGTCAGCCAGTTTTCCCAGCACCATTTGCTGAATAGGTTCTCCTGTCTCCAGTGGTAGGTGGTGGAGGCTTTGTCGAAGATGAGTTGGTTGAGAGACTGAGGTTTTGCTTCTGGAATCTCAATTCTATTCCATTAGTCTTTATACCTGTTCCTGTACCAATACCAAGCTGTTTTGATGATTGTAGCTCTATAGTAAAGTTTGAAGTCTGGTAATGTGATACCACCTGCTTTGTTTTTTTTGCTGAGGATTGTTCTGGCTATTCTTGGTCGTTTGTGTAAAATGGAATTTTCTTAATCTCATTAGCATTTTCCCATAAATATTCAGTAAATATTTTAATTAATGTGGAAATATTGAAAGATGGTCTCCCTGAGATTGGAATGACATAAGATGTCTACTATTATCTCTTCAGTTTAACATTATTCTGAGGTCTTAGCTAGTACAATAATGCAAGAGAAAAAATATATACATAAGAAAAAATTAAAATTTGCTATAAAAACAATATGAATATATATAGAATAATGAACACATATATATACCAAAGTTAATGGATATATGGTCAAAATTTTAAACATGTATTTTTTGTATATCAGTAACAAACAGTAATTGCATTTTTAAGAACGTTCATTAATGATTACATAGGCATCAATTTTGTGGTACCAAAACTAAAAAAAGATGTGTAAAGTATATATATAGAAAACTAGAAAATATAAATAGAAATGAATAAAAACCCAAATATAGGGAGGGATATACCATGTCCATGTTAAAACATCAATTCTAATTGATGTTTAGATTTAATGCAATCTAAAAAAAAAAATTCCAGCAAAATTTGTGGAATTTGATTAACCGACTTCAAAATATAAATGGAAATGTGAAGAGATTAAAAAAGAAAACAGAAAATATTCTACAAGATGTTTCAGAAGATATTAGACATAGAAATTAAATAATGTTAAGAGTGGTATAAGAACAAAAAAAAGAAAGAGACCACTTAAGCAAATAGAGAGTTGAAGAAGAGATCTGTATATATGTGGCAATTTCATTTGTTGCTGCTTAGTGGTTTTGTTTGTTGCTGGTTAGTAGTGAGGAAATGGTGATCTTGTCAATTAATAGTGCTCAGTCTATTAGATATCCAATTAGAAAAGTGAAAATTTACCTCTACCTCACATCTAAATGTAAAAGGAAAACAGTACAGCATCTAAGTGATATCAATTGAAAAATATTTTCATGTCTTTGAAGTCGGTGAAGATTTCTTTAAAAGTACATATCAGCAAAAACCATACAGACAATATTGATAAAATGCAATAAATTTGGATTAAGAACTTCTTTTCATCAAAAGACATTATTAAAAAAAAAAAACAAGCCGGGCTCGGTGGCTCAGCCTGTAATCCCGCGCCTTGGGAGGCTGAGGTGAGTGGATTGCCTGAGCCCGCAGGTTCAAGACCCGCCTGGGCAACTTGGTGAGACCTCATCTCTACAATAAATCAAAAATTAGCCGGGCGTGGTAGCGCA
>CAUYQG010062012.1:0-10139 GCA_963574415.1 Tarsius wallacei | reverse complement strand
AGGCTGAGGTGAGTGGATTGCCTGAGCCCGCGGGTTCGAGACCCGCCTGGGCAAGCAAGACCTCATCTCTACAATAAATCAAAAAATTAGCCGGGCGTGGTAGCGCACGCCTGTAGTTCCAGCTACTTGGAAGGCTGAGGCGAAAGGATCGCCGGAGCCCAGCAGGTGGAGGCTGCGGTGGCCGGGAGCGGCCAGTGCACTCCAGTCTGGGCGACAGAGTGAGACTCCAACTCAAAAAAAAAAAAAAAAAAAAAATTTAGTGGATAAAAAGGCATGTAAAATGTTTAGCGCAGAATCCGATGCATGGTAAGCACTTAATCAAGAGGTTTTAACATTGAGAAGAAACACAGATAATCAATACACAGTCAACTGACTCTTAGAAATGACAATGGAACTTTCTCAAGCTGTAATTCAGGATCTTAACCTGTCTTTATTAGTAAAGATAGAAGACAATTGACCACTTCTTGCTGCAAAACAGTCTATTACATGTTGGAAGGCCATTATTAGGGACATTTGTTAATCTCAACTAAATATCTAAAATCAAAACTATAAACTAGTTGACCTTTGTTCAATTAACTTTGCTCTGACTGAGGGGACACAGTAGTGTGACAAGAATAGGACTCCAGTGTCACCATCAAATGTTCAAGCTCTCCTGAGATTCAGTCTTCTTGTCTCTTCAGATGTGCTCTGTTTTCAGGTCTAGTGGGTGCTACTGATGCCAGCAGCCTTTGCTATAAAGGTTCTATCCCACTTGAGGTCTTGCAGAACCAAGTTCTTTAGAGCCAGTCCCTGAAGAGACTATGGCAATTATTATTATTTTTTGTTTGTTTTTTCAATAAACAAATGATGGTTTGTCACTGGAACATCTCCAGCCAGTGCAATGATTCCTCAGCATTGGCTCCTGACCAATCAACTGGAAGAGGATCTCAATATAATACAGCCTGGTCTCGGTGGCTCACCCTGTAATCCCGTGCCTTCTGAGGTGAGTGGAATGCCCGAGCCCACGGGTTCGAGACCCGCCTTGGCAACTTGGTGAGACCTCATCTCTACCATAAATCAAAAAATCAGCCGGGCGTGGTAGCACGTGCCTGTAGTTCCAGCTACTGGGAAGGCTGAGGTGGAAGGATTGCCGGAGCCCAGCAGGTCGAGGCTGCGGTGGCCGGGAGCGGCCGCTGCACTCCAGTCTGGGCGACAGAGTGAGACTCCAACTCAAAAAAAAATAAAAAATAAAAAATATAATACAGCCTGGTCAAGCTGGCTATCAAGCCACCCAGCATTGCATTAGCAGAAAACATGAAGGAGGATGTAGGGGCTGAGGAGAAGATGTAGCTGACTGTCCTGAACAAATCTCTCTTGTTGATGAACCTGCTTTTTACTTTTCTCCAGAGAGAGCAGTAAAAAAAAAAGGCTAATTTAATTATATTTCTTGGGGACAAGGATTGTGTCTTCTTCAGTACCATTAATTGCCTGAATGTGTTGAGAATCCAGCAGTCCCCCCTTATCTCAAGTTTTACTTTCTGTGGTTTCAGTTATCCATAGTCAACCTTAGTCAAAAATTATTAAATGAAAAATTACAGAAATAAACAATATATAAGTTTTAAATTATCCACCATTTTGATTAGTGTGATAAAATCTCCAACCATCTCACTGGGTCCTGCCTAGGAGGTAAGTCACAACTTTGTGCAGCATATCTATGCTGTAGATGCATCCACCCATTAGTCACTTAGTAACTATCTTGGCTATCATCTTACATCTAAGAAGGGTGAGTACAGTAAGATATTTTGATAGTGAGAGAGAGACCACATTCACATAACTTTTATTATAGTAAGTTACAATAATTGTTCTGTTTTGTTATTATTGTTGACTTTTTACTGTGCTTAATTTATAAATTAAACTTTATCGTATGTGTATGTATATATATAGAAAAAAATGGTACAATATATAGAGAGTGCAGTACTATCTGCAGTTTTAGGCATCCATCAGGGGTTTTGGAACATATCTCCTTTTGAAAAGGGGGAGTTACTGTAGTTAGTTGTTGTTATTATTCTAGTAAATTTTATTTTTTTATTTTTTATTTTTTTTTGAGTCAGTCTCACTGTCACCCAGGCTGGAGTGCAGTGGCACGCTCATGGCCACCACAACGTCGACCTGTTGGGCTCAGGTAATGCTTCTGCCTCAGCCTTCCAAATAGCTATAATTACAGGCAAGTGTCATCTAGCAAATTTTAAAATAAAATTTAAATGTTAATATCTGACCGGGCTTGGTGGCTCAGCCTGTAATTCCGTGCTTTGGGAGGCTGAGGTGAGTGGATTGCCTGAGCCCATGGGTTCGAGACCTGCCTGGGCAACTTGGCGAGACCTCATCTCTACAATAAATCAAAAAATCAGCCGGGCATGGTAGCGCATGCCTGTAATTCTGGCTACTCGGAAGGCTGAGGTGGAAGGATCGCCGGAGCCCAGCAGGTCGAGGCTGCGGTGGCCAGGAGCGGCCACTGCACTCCAGTCTGGGCGACAGAGTGAGACTCCGACTCAAAAAAAAAAAAAAAAAAGTTAATATCTGTCTTATTTAGTTTTGTGTAGCTATGACAAAATACCACATAGTGGGTCATTAATAAAAGAAATTTGTAATTACAGTTTGGGAGGCTGGGAAATCCAGTATCAAGGTGTTGACATCTGGCAAGGTCCTGTTTGCTGTGGTCATCCCATGGTGGATGGTGGAAGGGCCAGAAAACATAAGAGGGGACTGAACTCACTTTTATAACAAGCCCACTCTTGATAACAAACCCACTGCTGAAATAACATTCATCCATTCATGAGGGTTCTGCCCTTATGATCTAATGTCCTTTTGTTAGGCCTCATCCCATAACACTGTTGCATTAGAAATTAAGTTTCCAACACATGAACTTTGGAGGACATATTTAAAAGACAGAAATATCTTTAAAATAAAAGCATTAAGCATATTTTTTAAAAATAAAGAGCATAACAAGATAATTTACTTTAAAAGACTACTATCTTCCTTTTTGTTTTTGTTGCTGTTGTTTAATACCGTTAACTTCAATTAAAAAGAAGAAGGAGAAGAAGAAAGCTTCTCTTCTCCCAAGCCTCTGCCAATATCACCAAGGAATTAAAGGGACAAGTGGGTATCTAGAGACTAAACCAATTGTCTGAGAGTTTCTTTACAATCTCAAGAGAAGAGGGGGCTTTAAAAAGTATTAAAATTGGATTCCCTCAATCATAAGAGGTTAATGGCAGAGCCAGATTTAATTCTAGTTAGAATAATATACTATATAACTTTTCTGGCACTATAGAGGAATTCATTCCTGTTGTATTTATTATTATTTTAGGTTACACAAATAGAAAATTGAAAAGCAACATGAAATTAAAAACCACACATAACCCACCACTCAGAAATCACCATTCTTAATATTCAGTGACTACTTTTTCTGAACACACACACACACACACACACCACCCCCTTGTATATATATTCATTTATGTGGGATAATTATATGTTTTTGTATAAACTGGTCTTTTTATATGGTGTAACATTACAAATATATTTCCATTATCAATAAATACACTTCTGCAATTACATTTTTTAAACCATTTCTAAGAGTGACATCATACACCATTATATAAAATCTATATATTCTATATTATAAAAAATGTGCATAACCAAATCATTAGTGTGGGATTTTTAGGTTTTTTTCAACGTTTTTATTGTTATAATTAAAAGTACTATAATAATTGTAACTAAATTCCTTTAAATATTCTTATTAAACTCCTGATTTCCTTAGTATAATTTCTGAAAAGTGGAATTGCTGGGTACAAAGTATTTGTACAATGTTAAGTTTTAAATATATATTGCAAATTTCAATAGGCTAAGTAATATTTTCTATGTATACAAAAATTCTAGTGGTCTTTTTTTTTTTTTTTTTGAGTTGGAGTCTCACTCTGTCGCCCAGACTGGAGTGCAGTGGCCGCTTCCGGGCTCCGGCAATCCTTCCACCTCAGCCTTCCGAGTAGCCGGAATTACAGGCATGCGCTACCACGCCTGGCTAATTTTTTGATTTATTGTAGAGATGAGGTCTCACCAAGTTGCCCAGGTGGGTCTCGAACCCGCGGGCTCAGGCTCTAGTGGTCTTTTAAATGATTATACCAAAATTTTCACTTTCTTTCTCTCTACTTAACAGCATCATAACAAAGTTACATTATGATGGTAGGAAACTTACTACAGTACTCTGTGTAAAAGTTCTTATTTTTACTCAAAATTCTTCCATTATTTACTAGTTGCACACTTTCTTGAATTTCTTCACCATTTGGAATCCCCAAAATTGGGTTTGTAGCCCAATCTCTTGGTCTATTAATATAGGTAAATCTCTCTAGCATGTCTATTCATCTTTTGATTAAATTGATCATTTCGCATAGAACAGCAGGTTGCCACTATTTAAGTGAATTCGAAGTAGGCAATGCTAGGCCTTTTTGATTTGCAAATTTACTTGTAAAATCCATGTCCATATAGCAGTTAAATGCTCAGTCTTTTGATATTAGCACAGCATGAAAAGCAACAGTTTTTATATTTTAGTAGCATACATTTTACTTTGAAAAACATGCATATATATATGCATTTCCTACCATGAGATGCTTTATTTACTATAGACATGGAATAAATAATTTAACTACCAGGCCAAATATTTGCCAATGTGATTGGTTATTGCTCTTATCTATATAAAAGACCACTAGTTAGATGCTTCCTTTTCTGCTATCTCAACCTTAGCAAACAAGAATACATTTTAGCACTTTTGCTTGATAATTACCTGTGTTCAAAGGCTCAGAAAATACTGATAGTTAGGGGAAAGAGTATTTCAACTTAAATTTTAGCCAAATACTTTAAATTTTGCTTAAGTTCACAACACGAGCTACTCCATTTATACAAAGCTGATAGAAATGTATACAAATGTGACCTTTTAGGGACAACTATTATCACATGCATGAGTTTCCTTAAGTAAATCTAATGGAAATATACAAAATGCATCAACATATAATACATGAATTTGATATACTTGGGAGGCATTGTGGACATGAGACTTGGCAGGTCATTTTTATAGGAAAATCTGATATTTCAAAACACAACAAATTGGACAGTCGTATTGTGACTTTAATCATCTGAATGAAACAATGAGCTTATCATCTATAATGACTCACTGTTATACTTTCAGCACCTTTGGAGATCAATTTCACCCAAAAGTGAACCAAGCCAGCAACACATGGTCTGCTCTCAAGCAGTGACCTCTCTGATTCAAATGCAAAATGCTATTGCAGATGAAATTCACTGGTACAAAATGTTCAATAGAAAGATTACATTTCCAGTGGGGCAGAAAGATATTTGCCAGCATCTCATTAAGGCTTCGATACAAAGTCTTGGATTTCAATCAGCATTGAGATAGAATGGCAATAATCCAGTAGCAAGAATGTAGCTAGTTCTTTGTTTCCGTAGCATTATGCATTTTTCCCTATCTACAATAAAATCTTGAAAAAATTTCCAAGAGAATAGATATAGAAAGAAATAACCTTGTAGTCATTTTAATGTCAGGCATACAACGCATTCTGTGAAGCCTCTGTGGCCTGATAACTTTGCCTCTCACTCAGGGAGGAGAAGGTGACATCATTTACATTTAGCCCAACTCGTGAAAAAGGCTGAAATTCTCTGCACCGTAAATGTAGCATCAATTCTTCCACCTCTGCAGCCCCACCTCCCATCATTAATACAGTCCAGCCATTTTATTGCCAGCATTTTATCCTTTTCCCCTAGAAGTAATTTACTGACTTAATGGAAATGTGAGAGATTTGCTTTAACAGATTTTATGAATTTAAGCAAAAGGTCCTGCTGAACATTTCCCTCTGGAGAGAGGTTATTCTTTGGCCAGGAGACATTTGTAATAGTTCAATAATCAAAAAAGATTTGCCTCAGGCTTGCTAATTTGCTCAGTCTCTTAAGTAACAAAAGGGTTTAAACTCTGCCTCTCAATTTAAAGTGAGCCCCATAAAAGCCTCCAGCTTAGCAAGAAAGCTAAGAATCCACAATGTGAGCTTTTAACTCCATTTCAATTTGTGCAAGTGTAATATCATTAGGGGCTGATTTCTACTACAAGGTAGTTGTGGCTTTTCACGGAATTTAGTTCTTATCTGATAGCTGGCATGATGGGGGAACACACAGAAGAGAACAAACTACTGCAGAAATAAAGTTTGTTTCCCCTGAAATATCAAAATCTGGGAACATTGCAAATTCATAAAAAAGTCTGTTTCCTATGAAACTCTTGGTGAAAGGCTGCCAAGCTGGATTGGATTGGATTTTAATTAAAGGGTTGAAAATTCTACTGTACTCTTCTTAATTTTTCATGGTTGCATCTGAAAAGGATACAATTAAGCAGAATTGTGTCACCGTATCCACAGCTGTGTCCCCAGCATCTAACAACAGTGCTAGGCACTACTAGGATGCTCAAGAAATACTGGCTGAATGAATGAGTTGCAGGAGAACAGAGTCATTGTCATTGTTCAGTCTTGGAGGAAACTGTTGCTTTGCACTAGGTTGTATTCTTCAACTGGCTTTTTTTGGGGGGTGCTGGTTGTTCAGTGCCTACTGCCTACAGACACCTCTTTCTGGAACCAACTAATCCAACTGTGCAACTTTTTGGGAAAGTTATAATAAGGATTATGATCTCTTAACCCAGAAAACAAGTAGAAGAAAAATAACCTGTGAATCTAAAATCTTGTCCAACCACCTCAGCACTTTAAGAGAAATTTACACAATTGAGAGCCATATTTGTGCAAATTCTTGTAGCAGTTTTAATTTTAAGTATCTTTTCTTACTGCCTCTTAAGTCATTGTCTAACCGTGTGCTTATCACAGTTAGACTGGAAAGTAGGGACGGGAAATAAATAAGATAGCAGGAAGGAGTTAAAAGGTTCTGCCTGAGCTTAATTTGAACTTAATTATCTCCTCTGGATATGTCACTCTGTTAATTATTAAAGACCCCATCAAGTATAGAAAACCCCCTACAAATAAGGAAAAAAAGATAATACCAATAGTGGCAGAACCAGTTAGGATTGGTTTATAAATATATACAAAGAACCTGAAGCTAAGAAAACAACACATTTGGGGAACTTGGAATAGCTCAGTTTCACAGAAATACAAGCAAGATTGTTTCCTTTTCAATACTATCTTCATCTCTGTTAATATTCTTCCTGAAACCTTGCCATTCCTAGTACAGTTTTTCCTGATCACTTTGTACAAGCATCACCCGAGGACCTTACCTAGCCTGTCTCATTGCAGATGGGCAGATGGTCATGTTTATTAATTGGCTAACTCATACTAACTTTTAGAACCAAAGAATAACAAAAAAAAATCACTTTGGTTAGAATAAAAATGGATGTAGACTATTATCTGCTAGAGGTAAAAAAAGAAAAAGAAAAAAAGTAGAAAAAAAAAGAAAATATTTATAGGGACTTGCCTTTGTAACTAATCCCTTTTAATTTTCAAAGTGAATGTGGATAAATTTTTGTCTTATTTGTAATTTTTGCCAAAATAATGCACATATATAGTTTAAACAGTCAAATATTAACACAACGACCTTGTCCTGACCCTTTCCACTAATAATATCTGTACCTTTAGCTGTTTCTTCTAGTATTGATCTCTTCATTTCTAAATAATACCTTTAGGCTATGTCTTGATTTTTAAAATAATCTTAGATTTTTTTTCTGATTTCCAACTATGGAACATGAGAATTTAATTCTTACCCACATATACACCCCCCACACACGTCTCCTTCCTCTCTTCATCCTCCTATGTAGTTATAGCACAATTTTCATTTAATCAATATTCGATTTTTTGTTATTATCATTTTGTTAATATTATTCAGATCTAAGCTACATAGTACACTATAAATACATTTTCATTATTGTATACTGTTTTGTTTCCTCTGACAATAATTTCCTCATATTTTCATTTGTTTAATTTTCTGTGATTCATTACCAAACTCTCTGAAAGCAGTGTAAATATCCCCCCAATACATTCGGACACATCAAGTAATCTAGCAGTTCCATTATAATCATTTTAGCAACATTTCTACTGCATTCTCAGGATTCCATTTGGTTTGGTTATATCCAGGCCTGCTACATGCTAAGAACTGAGATGCAGCAGAGACACCCTCTTAGGGGTCTGTGGGTCCCCCTAAGCATGGAAATAAGGGGAAATCTTGAGTGCCTTCAAGGGAAATTCCAGGCACCTAGCTAGCCATGAGAAGTAGATAAACAACTTGATATGCAAGAAGGTAACTGTAGCTTAAAACAATAGCTAGGGAAGTTAGAATCACAAGATGCTTGGTTTTCCTACAGAAATTAAAGATAACGCCATAACATATGTTCCTAACTTGTATTTCAGAAACCTACCCCCACCAACTAGATCCACTGGGCATGGAGACCTCAGATAAGGGGGAACTGAGGTCTGAATTCTGACCATAATTCTTTGTTTTACGTTTCTTTTTTTTTTTTTTTTTTTTGAGTTGGAGTCTCACTCCGTCACCCGGACTAGAGTGCAGTGGCTGCTCCCGGCCACCGCAGCATTGACCTGCTGGGCTCTGACGATCCTTCCGCCTCAGCCTTCCCTGAGGGTTCTAGAGAAAATCAGATCCATGAGTCAGAGATAACATTCTTTTCTTTCTTTCTTTCTTTTTTAAGTCAGAGTCTCACTCTGTTGCCCAGGCTGGAGTGCAGTGGCACGCTCACAACTACTGCAGCCTCGACCAAGCTGAGCTTAGGTGACCCTTCCACCTCAGCCTTCCAAGTAGCTGGAACTACAGGCATGTACCACCACACCCAGCTAATTTTTTTATTTTCTGTAGAGATGAGGTCTTGCCAAGTTGCCCAGACTGGTCTAGAACCCCTGGGCTCAGGCAATCCTCTCACCTTGGCCTCTCATGGTGCTGGGATTACAGGCATGAGCTGCTATGCCCAGTTGGAGCTAACATTCTTTTCTACTGACACCAAATCATTAGACAAAGCCTCTCTTCCACAACCAATTGCAAATCAGTAAATTTTTGAATCTACCTATGACCTGCAAGCCCCCACTTCAAGATATCCCACCCTTTTAGGCCAAACCAATGGAGTATAACCCCCATGTATTGATTTATGATTTTACCTGTAACTTCTGCTTTCCTGAAATTCACCATGCCTTTAAAAACCCTTACCTACAAACCATTAGGGAGATTGGAACTTAAGTGAGAGCTAAGTTCTCCTTGCTTAGCACCCTGCAAATAAATACCTACTTGCTGCAAACCTCTGTGTGCATGTTTGGCCTTACTGTACTGGGGGAGCACAGTAGGTTAGATTTCATAACTGAACTCGCTTCTCATCTGGCCTGTATTGTCTTTGCAGACTCCATGTCTGCTTTCTTGGCTTACTTATTGTTTTTGCTGAGCAAAGTCATTAAAATTTCTTTTAGTTTATAGTTTGTAAAATTATTATTATTAATATTATTTGAGTGGGTTCAATGAAATTGCACAGGCCCTTAAATGCAAAAGTGGGAGGCAGAAGTCAGAGTGTCAGAATAATGCAATGTGGAAAAGACTTGCTGGCCATTTCTGACTTTGAAGATGGTGGCCATGAACCAAGAGATGTGAGCAGTTTCTAGAATTTGGGAAAAGCAAGAAAGCAGATTCTCTTCTACAGCCTCCAGAGACTCTAGCACAGCCCTCTGATACCTTGATTTTGGCCCAGTGAGACTCATTTCAGACTTCCATAAAAAACCATTATCTTACACTACTGTAAGATAATATTTGTATTGTTTTAAGTCACCAAGTGTGTGGCAATTTGTTATAGCAACAATAAGAAACTGATACAAGGACATAAGATGAATACATGTACACTATTAGCAGTTTCATCAAATAAGATTATATAGTTGTTATATGCTTAAATGGTGTCATTTGTATCAATTTTTTTTTTTTTTTTTGAGTTGGAGTCTCACTCCGTCGCCCAGACTGGAGTGCAGTGGCCGCTCCCGGCCACCACAGCCTCGACCTGCTGGGCTCCGGCGATCCTTCTGCCTCAGCCTTCCAAGTAGCTGGAACTACAGGCGCGCGTTACC
>CAUYQG010062006.1:0-18780 GCA_963574415.1 Tarsius wallacei | reverse complement strand
CCCTCCCTCATGCTTGAGGAAGCGCCTGGTGGGTGGGGGACGCCCCCCACCCACCTCATCTTGTGTTCATGTAAATGTCTTGTGATTTTATTGGGATTGTCCTTCCTCATACCTGAGCAAACACCTGGTGGGTGGGGGGGCACCCCTCATCCACCTGGCTTTGTGCTCTCGTGAAAGTCTTGTGAATTAGCCCGCGAAAATTTGGGATAAAAGGAACATGAAGACCTCCATTAAACGGCTACTGCTCAATCCGTTTGAATGGTGGTCCATTCTCTTTCTTTCTCTCTCTTTCTCTCTCTCTATATATCTGTCTCTCCTGCAGAATCGGCTCCTGCACTAGACAGGAGTCTAATCCCTTTGTTCCCCAGGAATAATCGCCGACACCACCACACCTTTCCAGGGACACTCTAAATCTCTCCATGGGGGCTGGTCCCCCGCATTATTCCATATTATTTTTGCTATACCTCTTCTATTTTCTTCTTGAACCCTCAAACCTTTCTGCTTTGTCATGAACTGGCTTTCTTACAATTAACCTGTGGTTTTCAATTATACTTGTTTATTTTTCCTGATGTTCATAATTGCCTGGTTCCCGTTCTTGATATTTTGTGTCACTTTCATGTCTTGTTTCTTCTAATGCCCCCATCATAACAACTATTTCGTGGAGCATCTTCTTATTTTGGTGATGCTGTTTTGTTCTACACTGGTAGGTTGACAGGGAAAGATTGGCTTAATCTTGAATCTTGTACCTGCTTCATGTCAGTTGTATTCATTTGCTCAAATATATTCTTAGCATCTTCCAAAGAAACGTATCAGTTAGTAAGAACCTTCTTATTTAATTAAGAAACAGTGAAACTGAATTTAAAAACCCTGTTATTTTTCCTTTGCTTGATGAATTCTTCAGAATAGGTACCAGAACAAGGTGCCTTTGTTCTGTCTTCCCATTCCGATAAAGAATCCTATTTCTAGAAGTGTATTGTCTCAGCACACAATGCTTGAAATTTTGATGTATTTGAAGAAATTGGTACTTTCCTTTGTACCTTCTCAGCTCTCATATTTAGAAAATGCTTTATCCTCCCAAACAGATAAATTGTCATCTCAATTTCCTGCTATCTCATTTTCAGATTTGTTACTTTAAACTGTGGTACATAGTGTAAGATTAGGATCAAAGTTGATTTTTCTTCTAAGATATATGCATTTGTCTATATCACTTGGTAAATAATTCATCCTTTTCCCCATTTATCAGACATGTATCCTTTGTTATATTCTAAATACAACAATCTACAAGGTCTGTCAATTAAGTTTGTGAACTCATCCTAGAAAAAGTGCTACATGTCCATTGCTGAATTTCACTATGGTCACCTTTGAAGTACTCCCCTTGGAAAGCTATGCACCAATGCCAGCACCTAGTCCACCTGTCAAAGCAATTTTGGAACTCTTTTTCTGGAATGGTTATCAGAGCTATCATTGTATTACCCTTGATATCCTGAATGTCATCAAAATGTCTTTCTTTCAATATTTCCTTTATCTTTAGGTAAGGAAAAAAAAGTCACTGGGGTCCAGATCAGGTATGTAGGGAGAGTGTTCCAATACAGTTATTTGCTTACTGGCTAAAAACTCCATCACAGACAGTGCTGTGTGAGCTGGCGCCTTGTCATGATACAAGACCAACTCTGAGACCATTTTTGTACACACCTTTCTCATGGCAAGATTTTCAGTTAAGATTTTCCTATTTCTTTATCAATGTTTATTGGGTTTGCTGTGCTTCTTATAGTCAGCTGATAATTTTGACACACAACTCAATGAATTTTTGCAATGTTTTAGTCAGTGCTACTTGTTACTGGCCCTCCTGACCTGTCTTCATTGGTGATGTTTTCTCTCCCCTCAGAAAAATACTTAATCCATTATATACTACCATTTTCTTCATGGAATTATCCCCATAAACTTGGACTAACATGCTCCTGATTTCACTTTCACTCTCGCCAAGTTTAAGAAGAAATTTAATGTTTGTTCATTGCTCTTATTCAAGCTCTGAAATACTTGCGATGGCACACAAAAACATGCAGCAGCTATAATGAACACCAGTCAGTAAGACAATGCAACACGTTGACAGAACACAGCTTTGAGACACTGATATACCAAGATTATGAAACCTTACAGAATTGTTTGTATGGTGTTGCCAACGTAAGCCCACAGGGGCAAGTTCATGAACTTAATGGTCAGATCTTGTATATCTAAATACTAACAATATCAATTCTTCTTGACATGTCTGTTGATTATTATACTGGTATAACACTATGTAAAAATATTAAAACTTTGTACTCTAATTAAATAGCTTGACAACAAATGTTTCATTATCTATTTTATTGCTACTCTTATTTTTTCTGGTAAAAGATATTTACGTGCCTGTCTTTATATATACATAAAAAATAGAAAATGAAGATGAAATCATATTATTATGCAGAAAATGATAATTTTTATATGTGGATTTTATTTTTTGTATATGTAGAGGAGCAATGAAAAATGTTCACATCTGTTTTTCTGTGTATCATGACTGCAAAGAATTGCCTCTGAAGACACACCACCATTTCCATAAATGGGTCAATATGATGGACATTTCAATTGCAGCTCATTTTGCATATTGAAACGACAGCACTGGTATGACCTTACACAAGTAGCCTTGCGTTTTTTATATTATTTCATTGATACAAGTTCCATATGTAGAATTTCAACATAAGCCTGCTTCACAATTGTTCTATTCTCAAACATCTAATTTTGAGTGTATGCCAAAAACACTACTGATAGTTCATTAAAACACTTTATTTTCTCCACTATTTTTATCATTCTATTATTATTATTATTGGAATAAGAAGAAAAATCATTTCTAATAGGCAAAAATGTTATCTTTATTATAATTTGCTCCAGTTTGATAACTAATAATGATTATGGGTCATGAGCATTTATTTTTCTAAATTACATGTTTACATTATCTATTTTCTAAAGTAATTATTTCTTAATGATGTGTGGAAGCAGCTCATAGTTAACTAGCAAGTGTTGCACATTTCCTCCAGTTTGTTGGTTAAACATGAGATCATATTTTTACCACAGGAAGTGTTTAGTTTTCAAAATTAATTTTTTTTCTTTCTGGCTTTAGATCAGAACTAGAAAGGTTTGAGACCCATAAGATTTGTCTTATTTTCATTTTCATTTTTTTTAGAAGTTTTAATAATGCCATTTTCATGTTTTATTTATAAATGAGTATGAAATTTATTCAGGTATAAGGAGCAAAGTAGGGATTTATCTATTTTTCACAAATGGCTAGTCATTTGTCCTAATGCCATATTTCCCCTGCTGATTTGAAATATTCTATTTATCATACATTATTTTCAAATTTGGTTTGTTACCGGGCTCACTTCTGTTCCAGCAATTCATATTTCTATTTTTGTTATAAAAGTTTTAAAATTGTATTAGGCTCTTAAAATATTATATTAATGCCAATTGCCTGTTATGTCCCCATTACTAATTTTTCAATTTGGAGATTTAAAGCTAAGTACCCGGTCTGAGTAGGCCTGGTTAGTTTGCTTTCTCTTTCTTTTTCTTGTACATGTATGTGGAAATTTTGGGTCTCCTGTGAGACTGCTGAACCTTAAGCTTTTTCACAGAGTTTGGGGCTTTCCTATTTCTTTAAGCCAGACTGCACATTCCAACCCAGCTTCTACAAAGTTGGTGTGGGGACTGTGAATTATTACTTCAACTTATAATAATTTCTTCCATTGATTCTGATTAATATTTGCAGAATGCATAGCTACACCTGGAACCTCAGATTGCTTTTCTGGTTAATTTCAGAAGTTCCCAGACCACATCAACACCCATAATTTATTGACATGTTTCACATGATCATAACCAAATAGCAAGTCAAGCCTCATTTTTACTCACATAGTTATCTTCATCATAATCAGTCATTTTACTAAATATTTCAAGTAGGAATTTTTGCTTAATTTTAAAAATGCTTTTAAAATACCTACCCCCAAGCCAGGCTCGGTGGCTCAGCCTGTAATCCTGCGCCTTGGGAGGCTGAGGTGAGTGGATTGCCAGAGCCCGCGGGTTCGAGACCCGCCTGGGCAACTTGGCGAGACCTGCCTGGGCAACTTAGCGAGACCTCATCTCTACAATAAATAAAAAAATTAGCTGGGCGTGGTAGCGTGTGCCTGTAGTTCCAGCCACTTGGAAGGCTGAAGCGGAAGGATTGCCGGAGCCCAGCAGGTCGAGGCTGCAGTGGCCGGGAGCCGCCACTGCACTCCAGTCTGGGCGACAGAGTGAGATTCCAACTCAAAAAAAAATTAAATAAATAAAATAAAATAAAATACCTACCCCCCAAATCACATATTTTCTTTTTACATGTTTATATAAGCAATTACATTTTCAGGTTTCCTAATGTCTAACCAACCATCCTGCATGATGGGATAAGCTGTGATCGTTTATGATCTACTTTCTCCTTAAAGCACTGATGTATTTCAATTACAGTCAGAAAAGGTATAGATAATTATTATACTTAAAATCATTTTTTAGTATTTGGATTATATCTATCAAGGATTTTTCTTTCTTTCTTTTTTGAGTTGGAGTCTCTCTCTGTCGCCCTGGCTGGAGTGCAGTGGCAGCTCACAGCTACCACAGCCTTGAACTCAAGCGAACCTTTTGTCTCAACCTTCCAAGTAGCTGGGACTAGCTAGTGGCACCTGCCACAATGCCTGGCTCATTTGTTTATTTATTGTAGAGATGAGTCATGTTGCCCAGGCTGATCTAAAACTCGTGGGCTCAGGCAATCCTCTAGTCTGGGCCTCCCAAAGTGCTGGGATTACAGGCACTATCTAGATTTTTTATATTCCTACTTATAGGTGAGAAATAATATTGACAAATATCAACTGAATGGATGCTATGCAGTAAATCGGGTGAGAGCATTGAGATTTCAGTTGTGCCCTCATGGAGTTCATCTTCTAGTGGTCAGAGATGCATGAAAAGCATTTTAACAAAAAGTGAAAGTAAAATCAGTCTCCATTGTGATATGACAAATAAAATAAGAGTGATTGAATTGATTAGAGAGAGCCTGAGCAGTATCAACTTAGAGTGTTTAAGGAAGGTTTCTGAGGATTTGTCATTTGGGTTAAAACTGGAAGCGATGAGAAGGATTCAGCCTTATAAACTTCCTAAGAGTGTTCCAGGTAGAAGGCATAAAACAGAAGTAGCCGAAAAAGTGATTTTTTTAAGGATTTTTTAAATGTGGTTTTTAGGTTGAGTGATTCTGACCTTATAAAGTTACTGGGAGAAATTTTAGAATTTTTTGTTTTCTGGTATATGCTCCAGTAGAACAAAGATATTCTACTTGCTGAAGGTATAATAGCATTTGCCAGAAAAAAACCACAAGGACCTGAGTACATTTGGTTTTATGTTTCTTTGATAGCTTTTCTATTTCATAGCTATTAGTTAACACCCAGATTTGCTACCTCTTTGGCAAACTATTTAACTACTTGTTTAAAACAAATGTGTGCTTTTATTATTTTCACTTAGATCTTCAAATTTATTTCCATCATCTATGGAGCATTTTCTCATGATTTTTTATGTACCATCTTTAATTATTAATTCGTTGTAATTTCCCTTGTCAGGTAATTTTCTTTGTTTTCCTCTGAAAGTGTTTTCAAGCTCTGCTTATTTTGTTATTTTCTACTTGCATTTTTTTTTGCAAAGTATCAGATCATGAATCATTAGTTCCTCTCTCTTTTTCTTCTTAATTTGTATTTCTTTAAGTATTATCTTCTTATACTTCTTTTTGACATCTTAGATCAACATTTAACTAATAAATTGTCTTTCCCATCAAAAATCTCTTTGACAGCATCCCATAAGTTTTGATATGTAAGATTATAGTTGTCAAAGTTTTGTCTTTTCTTGCATAACATATTAGAGTCACCACTTAACTTTGTTTGTTTGCTTCTGGGTTTGGCTGGCCTTGAAGTCTGTAGAAACTTCTCCCATGTGCTGGTAATTCGTTAATATTTTTTGGTAAGTTTTAAAAGTTTATGTACATGTATATACTTTTATTTATAGTCATAGTTATACTAGTTGGAATTTAATAGCAATTTCCTTATGAGCTATTAGCTTGATATTTTCTTTCATTCTTTCTACCATTTAGCAAATTTTCATTGAACCCCTATCTTGCCCTAGTTATTGCCCCAAGAAATGGGTACAAAGCTACAAGTAAAAGAGAGAGACTATCTTGGCACACTAGAATCGAAATTTATAATGTAGAAAAGGTGAAAAGAAGCACACATAAATAGAAAGATACAAAATCATTCACAGTTCTCTTCCACAAAGATGGTCACTTAACAAATTGGGGAATTTATTTTCAGTTTTTCTTAATAAAGTCTAAAAATACAGATTTGGAAGAGAGGTTTAATTCCCCTTTTAAATATAACTACCCAAATTCTCAAGACAATCATATTAGATTTTCAAAGTCTTAAGGTGGGTCAAATAAGAAACATAACTATTTAAATCGACATTCTCAACCTTTTTGAAAACTGGAAATAAGCCAGGCTTTCTTCGTTGCATGCTATCCATTAGCTGTTGCTTAACAGAAAACATTTCAGATGCCTCTCTTTGCATTGCTGTCTTGATTTTCTTTTTTTCAATTTCAGCAGAGTGGCTCATAAATAAACATGTTCACGGCTCAGGTTGGGAGTGACAGTTTATTCGTACTATTTTGATGGATTGTACAAGATATCTACAGTTCTCTTCTCTAACTAAACATCCATGCATGGACTGTAAAATTAATCATAACATGGCAGGATGCCTAAGAATTTGGAACTGCTTCTCTCTTGGTGACTCTCAGTGTCAAAGTGAAACTTTCATTTTAGTAATGATAATTAACAAAACCTACTTTTTGGAGATTCACCCTCCAGATGGTAGATATACTGCCCTTCTGTGTACCCCAGCTGCTCTCATATACCATGTCACATGTGCTTAGCTGTCTCTAGGTCCTATTTGGTTAGAAAGTGAGAGCCTTGCTTTGGTCATTGAATCATTATTGATGCTTTCAGAGAGACTTGTTGTGATATTTTTCACATATTTGCCGATGGCCTTGATGTCTGTGTACATAGGCAGTGCTGCATCATTAAAGATTGGCACCGAAGTGTTATAATGCCCTTCTGTGAACCCCAGCTGCTCTGTACCTTGACAACAAGCTTCAACCTAATTTCAGGGGAAATGGGAGGTAAAGTGAAGGCTGCATATATATCACTTACCCTGCAATACAGGGGGATGTCACACTTGTTCAAATGTTTACTTTCCCTTTTTATTTTTCTTCCAGCTGAGCCCTTTCAACTTACTGGGAAGAGGCTGGTGGTGGGGAGCTGAAAGTCATGAATTCTATTGCACTGGCAGGTTTCATGGATGTGGTTAGCAGATGACTATGATGCCTGTATTCTTTGTATATAAGGTCACAGATCATTAAACATCACTTCCATTAACATCTGCTTCTGTCTTTCAACAATAATGTGAGCCGATGGAATACCTTAACAGAGGAAAGACATATTTGCACACACAGAGAAGAAATTATTGGTTGCATGTTATGTAATCATCACAAGAAAGATTCTCTTCTATGCTATCTAAAAATATGACTAAATGAGAAATCAGAAATAGTAGAACTCTTTCTTGAGAGCCTGCTAATGCCGCCTTTGTTATGTCTCTTTCATCTCTCTTACATCTTATTGCACACTCTTCAGTGATGGTCCTGTATTGTTGCATAACCTATTAACCAAACTTCACATCTCTAATGTGGTCTAATGTGCATGTGTCTTATTGGTTTGTTTTTAAACACTCTGTTAGTATCAACCTCTTGCTCAGAATTCATCAGTGGTTCCTTTATTGACACAAAGCATTCAAGTTTCTTAGTCTGAACTAGAGTTCTTTATAATATAAACCAAACCTGTCTCTTAATTGTTATTTCTTACTGCTATGCTACACATACCCTCTTCTTTAGCTGAGGAAGTCACACCATGAAAGAGATTGTTGCATAGCCAATACTTAGGATACGAAATTCAACAGGCCTTTGGTTTTAAAACTATTTTCAAATTTTGCAATAATTGTTTAAAATTGTTTAAAATTTGAGTCTCTTCTTCATTGGGGACAACCACCAACTTTGCTACAAAATGAAGTAATGAAGTTCAAGGTCCATCACGGATCTTGAGACAACGGGAGATACTCTGTAAATGAAGCTGTAAGAGTAATGGTAGTGGTGGCAAAGTCTCCCAACCAGTAGTTTCCAACAATTTTCATTACTCAAGTCCAATCCTTCAATTTCGTCGCACCAGTATTCCTTCTTGCATTTTGAGTTTTTTCATGATCATTATTAAGATACTAAGATTTTTTTTTGCCCTCTCTAATTCTACAATATAATTATTTGTGTCACTGATTTGTGCTTTAAATTCTCTTGTTTTTATACTCCCTATCAAGACTGGAAGCAGCTAGGAAGGAATGTCCTTATACTATATCTGTTGTCAGTTTTCTGCTGCAATGACAACTTTACAATTTCACAGAGCATTTAGTGTAGATTTGTTGGTTAGTTTATCTACTGATATATTACTGAGTCAGTGCCATATATTTAAGGAATATGGCTCTGTAACAGCATTAAATGACACAATATTTTAATGTAAACTTTCACTAATACTCTGATATCAACTTTAATTTTAAGAGTAGTAAATGAAATTTACTAGTTAATGACAACAATTTTAAAATAGCCCAATTTTCCCTTTGTATTTCACTTTTGGTAAGTCTGTTACATCCTACCGATCTTGTTGAACTGAATAATACCAGATTATTTTTATTCAATCAATTTTGTGCAGGAATATGTTAATCCCGCATAGTTCTGAACGTGTTATATTATTGTCCCCGTTTATAGACAATAATAACACTGAAACTCAAAGACAATATGTAAGAAATCCAAAGTGGAGAGCTCCTGTGGTATTAAAGCACTATTCAGCAAATATTCACTCACCTCTCTGCTTTCATCTTGGGATGTAGTACATTCTATGCCTTATTTGGATTTGACCATGTGACTTTGGCAACAAAAATTAGTGGATATTATGTGAGCAAACCTGTAAATGTATTTTAAATGTCTTACATAGTTTAGCTGGCTTTTGCCCTTCTGCTATTTACCATGATAACAATGTACCTTTGGTGGCCACTTATCCGTGGAGGTTGGACTTAAATTTGACCTGCAGTGAGGTGTTAAGCCCAGTCTGACTACAGCTTGAAGCAGGGCTACCCAGCCATGCACAGCCTATAGAGCCAAATGTTCTTGATTTGTAGACCCGTGAACTAAGAAATTAAATATTTGTTGTTATTGAGTTTGAGATGGTTTGTTAGGCAGTATTAGCATGGCAACAGCCGAATAATCTACTAATAATTGGATGAGCTAAGACTTGAACTCAACTCTGTAAACATCTGTGTACTTTCCACCACACCACACTTCATTAGCTAAAATGCACAAAGAAGGACTACATTTGGATAGTTATTCAAAAACCACAGCTCATATGATTCCATATTGATCAAAATAACATTCTGCTTTCCTCACATTACTATGAGAACATAGTTCTATGAAAAGAACTCTGATTGTCAAAATGAACATCATTAGAAATGCTTTCTTAATGTCTGCGAATCCATTTTCAGCATACGATTTGTATAGTTAGGACATTCAAAACACAAAACTGTAGCTTGAAATGTCTGCACTCACATATGTACACTACTCTAAACAAATCCTGCTTGAGGTGAATTCATTACCACAAGACTATTTGAAATTAAATACAAAGTTTAGGAACTGATTATGTATTCACTAATAATAAACAGTAATTTTCAGAAGTAGAGGGTAAGCTACTTACTTTAGAAAGTCACATCAAACTGGAGAGTGCATGATTAACAAAATGTTAATTGCCAAATGTGATAGGTAATTGAAAATGTTATAATTGAAATATAATTTTGGCTATTAGCACATCATTCACGGCTTCTAATATTTGTATGTCCTTGTGGAGATATTGAGTGTCTAGAATAGATCACTAACACAATTGAACTGGCTAAAATTAGAGGGTTTGATTAACCAATGCTAACTAATCTTTTCTAGTGGGCTATTGACTCTACTAACATCTCAATCTGTTTGTTGTCACTTTAAAAACATAACAAATTAAATAGCAGGAGCCTTTTCTAAAAACATTGGGTTTTCATTTGATGTCTAAAGTGTCACACATTAAAAATTATTTTTAGTTATATGTCTCTTTCCTTAAGCGCTAACATTGACAGCGATTGTAGGAGAGACTACTAAAAAATGGCTGCCAACAAATCGGCACACTCCCCTACATATATGTTCTACCTCTCATCAATGGGGTGAAATCTGTTGCCTATCTTCTCACATCTGTGTTGACTTTGTGACTTGCTTTGACCAATAGAATATGGCAGAGTGACACTTTGCTAGTTCAAAGTGTAGGTCTTATTACACCTGGCTGCTTTAGTTTTTGCTCTCTTGGCATCTAGTGTCAGTGTAGTAGCGTAGTAAGACTTCTGAATAATGGAAGACCACTTGTTCAGAGAGAGTTTCAGCCATTCCTGAGACTCTTTCAACTACTCTATCTGAAGTGTCAGACATACGAGTGAAGCCATCTCAAATCCACAAGTCCTAGTTAAGCCACCCAAGACAATGGCATATGGAGCAGAGATAAGCTCTTCCTCCAAAATCTTGCCCAAATTGCAAAAACATGAGAAATAGTAAAGGGTGGCTGTTGTTTTAACTCACTAAGTTTTGGAGTGGTTTGTCATGCAACATAGCTAACTGGCAGTAATGTTAGATATGATAGAAGATAGAGCCTTTACAATATTTTAAAATTTTCTCTGTATGACCTCAATTCTAATAAAAGTCTTTTGCCACTATCACTTTTTCCAGTTTAATTAAAGTCATTAAAAAGTCATGCTTTATTGAATTATTTTCATATCTTTATTGTTTGTGTATAAGAAAAGTTTAACTATCTTTCAAGAGTAATATAAAAACAAATGTATACATACACATTTAACAGAAAAAATTAATGACTGTATGATTATAAAATATCTCATAAATAATACAATTTATTTCAATAAATTTTAATTTGACTTTGCAACAATATATATAAAAAATGAGTCATTTTATACAGTTTTCAGTGGTAGTGGGTAATTGCTCAAATTTTGGAAAATATTTATTTTAACAGAATATTTTGATGTTCTTTGAATACATTATTTTATGCTCAAATCTGCCATAATGTGAAATAATTAACTCTTCTTTTGTAATGACTATGTTTAAAAGTGAATTATAATTAAGCACAATTAATTAGCAAGCAGCCACAGAAAAATAATGTTTTAAACTTGGCTTTAAACTTGCAATATATTTTTTTCTTCACAGTGTGGGCCTATCCATAATTTAAAAAACATTTATAAAAAAACTCTGCATAGATAATCATGACAATAGTAATCAGTATATTAATTTTAAATCCATGTTCTCCAGACCACTCTGTCCAGTGAAAGAAAAGAAACCATCCAGAGTAAATAAACTATGAGTATGTTGCTATATGTACCAATTCAGCTGAGAATAATTTTACCAATATTTTCAGAACTAAGTAAGTCCTGATTAAGTATAAATGTCAATGGCAAAAGGCAGTAGATCAGTATTTAAGCTAATTTAGTTAATGTTCAGATATTACTTTGGATCTAAAGTCAGCATCACTCATATAAAGACAGTACAGGTAGACTGGAAACTTAAACTATGGCATAACTCTCCTGATTCGACATGTATATTGAATACAGATTATGATGTTGGAATGCTTGACTCAAGATTGCCTCGATGAACGCTGAATATTTGGAACCTCAAGAGGTACAAGAGCACTAAAGGGAATGATCCACCTTTGGTTCAGAATTTGAAATATTTGACTTTTACTCTAACGGAGACCAGCTCAAAGATAAACTGGCTTTAAATGTTTCAGTATCTCAAATGATTCACCATTTTTTAATAGTCATGAGAGAAGGACAGGGCCTGGGAGATGCCCCCTCACACTGAATGATGAGAACAGGAGCAACCATACTATATTTACCATCGTTATTTTAGGCACTAAAATATTCAGAAAAGTCTAAGAATACTGGGCTCCTTTCAAGCAATTGGAGTCTTTGTCATAATTTGTATAGGGTGGAGTTTGAGAATTTAATTACCTAAGCAGCTGGTTCCAGACTCTAACAGAAGGAAGAGAACTGTCATTGTTAGGGGGAAATACCATTTTAAGCCTCTTGGAGATGGAAGGTGAGACCCTGAAGGCACAGTTTTGCAAGAGTCATGCTGGTGAAGGTGATTTAATATTGCCTAGGATTGAATAGAAAAATAAATGTTGGAAGTAAGTGAGAAGCCGGGCGCGGTGGCTCAGCCTGTAATCCTGCGCTTTGGGAGGCTGAGGTGAGTGGATCGCCTGAGCCCGCGTGTTCGAGACCCACCTGGGCAACTTGGCGAGACCTCATCTCTACAATAAATCAAAAATCAGCCGGGCATGGTAGCGCGCTCCTGTAGTTCCAGCTCTTGGAAGGCTGAGCGGAAGGATCGCCGGAGCCCAGCAGGTCGAGGCTGCGGTGGCCGGGAGCGGCCACTGCACTCCCGTCTGGGCGACAGAGTGAGACTCCAACTCAAAAAAAAAAAATTAAATTAAAAATAAAAGAAAGAAGGAAGTGAGAGAGTGAAGAGAGGATGGGATTAAAGCTTGGTAGAATAAAATAAAACCTGAACCAGAAATGGCTGTGAGGCTTTAAGAACGGTATTTCCAATGTAGAATTTTAAGCTATGGGTGTTGCTATGCTCTCCTGTCTCCTTAATCTTCAATAAACTATTTTACATAAAATACATTGAATTCCTTATCAATGTTTGCATTTAGAAACAGGAAGACACCATCAAGAAACCTTGTCTATCCCTAAATTTAAACAAGAGAACTGTTTAAGTCAGAAAGACCTTTAGAAATTCATAAAAAATTTTGAAGAAACTATTTCATTCTCCATCATCTGTACAAACAGAAACAATTTTATTAAGATCCAGAGGAATAAGTTTTAGCTGACCTCTGAATTAAACATATCACATAATATTTTAAATGCATTTGTCGATAGAAACAAATAGCCTTCAATCCGGTTATGCTAGGAGGAGTCATTGTAAAATTAGGGAAATGCAGTATCTTTGTAAGCTCAATCAAAAGACATTTAAGTCACCACATTCTGAGAATCTAAGAGTTCTACACACATAAACTGGTCAATCAAATCTTAAGTGGGTAAGCCTTGAAGTGATACTTTTCTTATTCATAAAGAGCTGACAATTTTTGACATATGAATTTTTTTAGGTGAGGAGGACTTTCAAGTACATGGAAAGGAATTTCAAAGCACTGGTCTCTCTGGGAACATGGCTAAAAAAATAAAACAAAACATCAACAACCACAAAAACCTCAAAGATTATTTTTGTTCAAAGAATAAATATTTCAGAAACACAGATACTCATTCAAATCAGAGATAATTAAAATAAAATTTTGGGATGAGAGGGGAATCTTTGATCCGACAGCCTTGGGAGTGTAGAATTAGTGGAAATGTTAGCAGAGAGAGAGAGAGTAGTAAATCATCTTTGTGGAAGTTGGACAAGTGGTAAGAGAAGAAGGGAAAAATAGATAGCACAGACAGCAATAAGAGAGAGAATAAAAGGACCCTATGAGGTCTGGATAAGTGATTGCATGAAGTCTGCCCCATACAGAAAAAAAGGGTTAAAAATATAGAAGGGAAAAAACAGAGAAACAATTTAAAAAATTCTACACACACATACACAGCAATGAGAACAAGTAAGAATAATAGTAATAACTGAACTAATGTGAGATAGACATAATTAAATCAACAAGAGGCAGTGTGGTGTAGTGGTTAAGGGAACAGAGTCTAGAATCCGTATACCTGGGTTCCATTTCTAATGTTGTTAATGCCGGGTGTGCCAACTCAGGCAAGTCACTTTATCACTCTGTGCCTGCTTTCCCGTCTATAAGATGAGAGATTTAAATAGCTTACCTTCCTCATTAGTTCTTGATAACTAAATGAATTAATCTACGTAAAGCACTTAGAATGATGTTAAGCATAGAGTGAACCCTCAATAAATATTCGCTAATAATATCTAATAATAATAACAATGGAATATAATAACTACTTGTATAAGCAAAATAACTTAAAAAGATACAAGACAACATAATGGTTAGTTGAATAAAGAGGTTCACTAGGACAACTTATGATATGTAAGAAATTAGCTCAAGAACAAAGGCCAAAAAAAAAAAGACTGATACCTGAAGCTTGGTCGGTTCCTTTAGTCCTTAGCAAGCAGCCATACCCAGGAAGCCTCAATTCACCTCATGTTTGTATATTTTATGTGAGGATGTTTGAATCAGTTGTACATGAGTCATAATAAGATGATTTGGTAAGTCGGCTTATACCTTTTAGCCATACTGTGCTCACTGAAAAAAACCTCAACTCTGTTTTTGTTTACATGCCATTTCAACTTTAAAATTCTAAACAGGATGTTCCATAGAAATTATACCCAAATTAGACTGAATTCCTCTCACTTGGCACAGATGTAGACCCTCCAAGGTAAAAGAGCTATGTTGACCAAGGATAAATTCACGTAGATGAATTCAATGTCAAAGAAGAATTGACACCTTCTACCTGGATCTCCTATCATTTGCATAGGGTGTTACCCACATTAACTATTTACTGATGGGCTTTCTCTGTGACTAAAGTTTTTGCCATTGTGATCAATCTGTGACACTAAATGTGAGATATGACTAATTACAATTTTCATAGAATAATGGAAATGTTTAGGTGAGGGAAATTATAAACAATATGTAGTTACCCCAGTTAATTCAATAGGAAAGGACATGGGTATAGAGAGATTAGATGGGTTTTCTAAGATTCCACACAGCCTAGAAATAAAACCAAGACAAGAAACCAGATAGCTTTAATCCCATTTCTGCACATATTTGACAAATCTCTCTTGCTCACAGGGTGCTTTGTCTACTCACAGAATGACAATGGTTTTCAGAAGTCAGAATAAAATGACAATACAAAGTCATCAAAAAGAGTAAGGACAAGACAATTGCTGCCTAAGTTATAGAAATCCTATCATGCTTATCATAGAAATACACAATCATGGAAATTATCGTAAAAATGCATTCATATGCAGGTTTCCCTTGAATAGCATAGATTGCTGTCCCAGCTCTGTGTGTGTGTGCCTGTGTGTGTGTTCTATTATTTCACGTCAAGCAAAGTAAGCTTCAGCTGAAGTAGTTTTTGATCCCTGTTTATTTAGTAACTATTGCATTTTATATTTCATGAATGCTGGCATTTTATCAGTGGCAATGATAAAAAGTACACTTTTTCTATTTGTCATATTTTATATTCATATATTGAGTATGAAAGGGTGACCAAAAATGTATACATGTTTAAAGAAAGGAAAAAAATGTATCAAAATTGTAGTACCCAATATATACCTATAACAAAAGATGAATACAAGTCACGTTTGACTTCTGCAATTACAAGAGATGCTCAAAGTGGTTACCATCAGCGTCCACATACTTCTCATTATGTGAATTACTGCAGGACTTGTTGCTGCATGTGGCCTCTGGTATCTTCTCTTGTGCACATCACACACAGTACCATGCACCTCAAACTTATTATGAATGCATGCAATTATTAGGTGTGTTGGAGGTTCTGTTGCATACCCATGCCTCCATTGTCATTATAGTTTCACAACATTCTCAAATTTCAAATATCACTTCTAAATTGTCTTGCATTCCTTGAACTACAACCATGCTTCCTATGATGTTTTCTTTGACTGTCCTGTCTGTCACTTGGTGATGTAGCATTCATTTGATTAACGCCATTTTTTGAGTGAATGTCATACTATACACATTGCTGCCATAATTCAACTTTGAAAGGTAATACATCGATAACATCTCTTAAAATGTGTATATATTTTTTGACACCCATGGTATATATGCATGTATATAATGCCTGTATCTGTGTCTCTCTGTGTATCTTGTTATCTGTGTATATTTTTGTGTTGTTCAATCTCTCTTTCCATCCTTGTATGTTAGTGTTTCATATATCTGTGCAACCAAATATGTTTTAGGGATTAAAAAAAAACTTTACTGGGTCTGTAGTGTCATGAACTAGGACTAGACAAAAAGATAACTCTGTATGCAGAGCACACTAAGAAACCGGTGGTTTTGGGGAGAGAATGCTTGAGAAAAGTGAGGAAGAGGTAAGGTCAAAAGCAGAGGTCTGCAGCTTGGGGGTGAAGCTGAATCCTGAGGTTAAGAACAAGCGTGAAGTTTCCATAGCAGAAATGCTTAAGAATATTTAAGAAAAAATAATGTCTTACAGCTTATTTAAAAGTTTTCCTAGGCTGGGATGCTCAGAAAACTACCTCCTCCATGTCCAAAATTCACACATAATGTTTGCCACAACAGTGATGTTCTAGAGAATGAAACGATCAGGGTTGTGCCTGCACATGCAGATAGTAAACAATGAACACTGGGCCCAGGAGGGCGATCTGAGTAGAACAGGAAGTGGTGAGCATGTGATTGAAAGTTGGAGACCAAACACACTCATTGTGCTCAAATATATCAGAGAAAAGAGACCCAAGAAGGGGGTTGGCAGACTGATACTTGGGTTACATCACAAGTGGCCATTAAGGGTCCTTGAGAGCCAAGTGCTAAAACAAGATTTATGCATATTCTTTATTTTTCCCTTTAATTTTGTAAGCATGGACTGGCTGCAATGAAGTGTAATCATTTTCTTTCTCACTACTTTTCTACTACATGTGACTTCATGAGAACTTCACTGTGAGAGAAGCTTAGCTTATATTTCATATTTCATATAGTAATGATGTAGTTCCTGTGTAACTATAGGACTAAAAATAGTACCATATCTCTGTAATTGCTAGCACGGTTGATTGTCTTTGTGCTTTAAGCAAGAATGTGTCTCATTTCATAAATCATTTATAACTGCTGCAGTGATCCCATAGTTTATAATCTTAAGCAAATTAAAATGAACATCTGTCTATTCTCTGGACAACTGCCTGCATAAACTGACCCCTGGATCCTCTCAAATTTAATGTTTTTTTGTTAAAACCAGGAAAATAAGTTTATTTTGGTAAATTTAAGTATTTTTCTAGTGTTCATTTAGATCTTTATCTGCAAAGTACTAGAAAACTCTAGCAGGTAATATAAATGCCCTAAAATATGTTGCATACAGACTCAATTTCTAAAAATTCTCTTACATAAATTAATATATCATCCTTTGACAAAACTGGATTCAAAAGTTATGAGTTTCCTTAGGATCATATTTCTGAGTAAAAAAATTACCATGATATTTGTCATCACTGTGAAATTTGACCATTGTGATTCTTTAAAGCTTAACTTGTCTTCAGTAGTTCCTGTGACAGAAGTTACTAAAGGGAGAGAAAGACAAGTCAGTGTCGAAGGAGTGACTTTCCTCTTGCTATGACTGTGTAGCCAGAGAGACAGGAGGTAGTAAAAAAGTTTACAACGTTATGATTCCAGTAGTGCAGGATACTAATCTTTACCTTAAAATATTGCTTTGAAAAGAATTTATCTCTACTATAAGCAATTTAATTATAACTGATTTAAAAAAATCATACATAGTTAACAGAAATATCTGTGATGCTAAATATTTACTGAGACTGATTTTTTCCCCGTAGAAACTGACAAAAGGGACACAGTGTACCCTGTTACCATCTAACCAGCCTCTTCTTGTGGTCTCTCAAATGAGTTGAAGAAACCTATACAAATTGGTTCAGGTTGAGCTTCCTTAATCCAAAAATCCCAAATCTGAAATGTTCCAAAATCTGGAATTTTTTGAATGCCAATACAAAATAGTGACACCTATGCTTTCTGATAGTTCAGTATATACAAATTTTATTCCATACACAAAGTTATTAAAATATTAAAGAAAGTTGCCTTCTGGGCACCATCCTCATCATATGTTTATGTAAATATTCCAAAATCCAAAAAAATCTGACACTTCTGGTCCCAAAAATCTCAGATAAAATAACTGTACCTAATGTGCCTGGCACTTTATAAGCATTGCATAAGTATTCATAGTAGGCATACATTGTTTTTGCTGAACTAGTTTTGCAACTTTTTAAATTTAATTTAATTTTTTATATTTTTTTATGATATTCAGTATTTTTCATTATGATATTGTGGAGTACAGTTAAGGGTTAGGTATACAAATATGCTTCGTTCAGGCACCCTTGTTGATAAAAGGTGTCTCCCCATCCCCAGACAGATATTTACTACCATTAATTCCATCTCCCTACCACCCCCATAGTTTCCCACCACTGTCAGTCATTTTCTTATGGTAATACATTGGATGATCAAGGTCTACTATATGAGTGAGAACATGTGATACTCAGTTCTTTGTTTCTGTGAGAGGTCACTCAATATTATAGACTCTAGTTCCATCTAGGTTGCTGCGAAATTCATGATTTTGTTCTTTTTTATGGCTGCGTAGTATTCCATTGTGTATATGCACCACATTTTTTTAATCCAGTCCTCTTTTGATGGACAGCATGGTTGCTTCCAGGTTCTTGCTATTGTGAACAATGCTGTGATAAACATACGTGTGCAGGTATCTTTTTTATAGAGT
>CAUYQG010062004.1:0-16989 GCA_963574415.1 Tarsius wallacei | reverse complement strand
CTGATTTTTGATTTATTGTAGAGATGAGGTCTCGCCAAGTTGCCCAGGCGGGTCTCGAACCCGCAGGCTCAGGCAATCCACTCACCTCAGCCTCCGAAAGGCGCGGGATTACAGGCTGAGCCACCGAGCCCGGCTAAGTCCAGGTTTTATATTATGTATCCATATCGCTAAAAATATCTTGGTCATTTCTTAAATTTAGGCTCAAGGTTTCTACCATGCTCCTCCTTCAGGTCTTCTGTGTTTTATCCCTCATCCCCAAACTGGTTGATTCCCAATGTGTGACAGATTGCTCTATTCTTGTGACCTTGCTCATCCGTCCCTCCCACCCACCAACTTGAGTAGGTTATTATGATATTCTCTGTCAGACAGTTCCCATCCTGAAAGGATAGGAGATTACTTTCAAAATTGACATTATCATGTTTTTAGACTTAATAAATGTTCACACCGATATCCATTTTTTGGCCTTTGTATGCTTAACTTCTTAGGGAATTAATTTTTTAGGGAGATTACTGTAAAAATGGGTATTTGTCTTTTATATATTGTTATATATTAGCAAATTTTCATTCTTAAAATTTGAAACAATATTTATAATCTTTTCTCAGGTGAGTCTGTAAGAAGTAGGTTCTATTGCCATAGGCCATAAAGCCAGTGACCTAGTAAGTTGATCATTCAAAATCAGGCTTTTCTCTCTTCAATATATGTGTAAACTTTGCTGATGATTATAGCCACCTTAGATAGTTGTAAGGATTAATTGTAATAACATGTGAAATTAGAAGGTCCTCAATAATTTATTTAAATACTTTATTTAAAAGCATACATTTCAAAATCATTATTGCAAATTATGCATCTTCACTGGAGTATTCTTTTCTAAAAAAAAAAATTTTTTTTAAGATGTGGGGTACAATTCAGGTTAGGTTTACAAATGTTCATTATGCAGGTACCCTTGTTGATGAGGTGTGCCCCTCCCTCCCCTGGCAGTTTCCCTCAACTGCCAATCCCACCTCCCTGCCCTGGCAGTTTTCTCGCTACTGCCAATCCATTTCTTATAGTATTGTGATAATTGTTCAAGGTCTGCTTATGAATGAGAACATTTGGTACTCTGTTCTTTTTTTCTGTGATAGATCACTGAATATGATAGACTCTAAATATATCCAAGTTGCTGTGAAGTCCATATGTTTGTTCTTCTCTATGACTGCATAATATTCCATTGTGTATATGTACCACATTTTTTTTAATCCAGTCCAGCTTCGATGGGTAGTATGGTTGGTTCTATGTTTTGCTATTGTGAATAGAGCTGCAACAAACTTGTGTGAGCAGGTATCTTTATGGTAGGATGACTTGAGATCCTCCAGATATATTCCCAAGAGGGGGATTGCTGGGTCATATGGAAGGTCAATGTCTAGTTCTTTCAGAAATCGCCACACTGTCTTCCAAAGAGGTTGCACTAGTTTGCATTCCCACCAGCAGTGTAGAAGCATTCCTTTTTCTTCGCATCCTCGCCAACATCTGTTGTTGTTTGTTAATGATGGCCATTCTTACTGGGGTTAGGTAGTATCTCAATGTGGTTTCAATTTGCATTTCTCTGATGATGAGTGAGGCTGAGCACTTTTTCATGTGTCTGTTGGCTGCCCATATATCTTCTTTTGAGAAGTGTCTACTCATATCTTCTTTTGAGAAGTGTCTATTAATGGGGCTGTCTGTTTTTGTCCTGTCAGCGCATCTGAGTTCCTTGTAGATCCTAGATGTTAGACCTTTGCCAGATACACAGTTGGCAAATATTTTTTTCCCATTTTGTGGGCTGTCTCTCCACTCTCCTGATGGTTTCTTTTGCTTTGCAGAAGCTTGTCAGTTTGATGAGGTCCCATTTGTCTATTTTATCTCTTATGGTATGGGCACTTGGAGTTTTGATCAGGAATGGGTTGCCAGTTCCAATTTCCATAAGGGTGTCTTGCACTGAAGTATTCTTATTTCTCTACTTTAGTCTTAACTCTGCATTCTTATACCACTTGTCACATTGGAACAAGACAATTCTAGACACATGGATAAAATCTATCACATACCCTGTAAGCTTGTTTTAATCCTTTTCTAAATTCTATACGTTTCCTGAATACCTTGAAGATGTCTTTGTAAGCAAGTTACATCAGTTCCCTACTCATTGGTTCTGTATCAGTCCTGTGCAAAATTATTCTTCCATCAGCCTTTGGAAAGTTAATGAAAATAGTACCATTTAGTTGAAAGAGCCTTGTCTTTAGAGTATAAAAATACAACGTTCAAGTTATGAGTTGCTTATGTATTAGCTATATAACCATATGACAGCAATTTAAACTCTTAGTTTCGGTCTCAGTTTTCCCATGTATAAAATAAGATGATGGCATTTATCTTACAGTTTTTTTGGTAATGTTTAAATTGAACAGGCAATAAGATGTAAATGCCCTTGACATTCAAGACATATGATTTTTCTCTTACCTTTAGTTTTTATGTTTACTATTAACTATGCTTCTTGCTTTTAATTTAACAATAAGCAAATCCATAAAATGAAGAATAAAAATATTTTATGGAAATGATATGATAGAATGATAAAGTAGAAGTAGCATATGTTTGAAGTCAAATACATCTAGAACGTCTTAGCTCTGTGACTTGGATATATCTGTTTCTGGTGTAGCCAGTAATAGCTCCCTCCTAAGGTCATTGTCAGGATTTAATTTTTAAAATACCAAGAGAAAGTTGGACATGGTTGCCTGCTTATTCCCAGTATTAGTAACCCTACCTGCCTAATTAAACAACGGATGTAAATTTCCCCTCTTTTGTGTCTAAGGTAGTTGCCAATTAAACCTTAGAAATGCCAGGCTTATATGGTCTATTAAAACATCAAGTCTCTAAAATATCTACTTCTAATCTTTATTTGATTATATGTGTATCTCAGGAACAGAAAATCAAAATCCCACAAAGATTTTATTTCACAGTAAAGATATTCATACACAATTACAGAAGAGTCAATGAATAAAAAACTCCATAATGATATCAACATTTTATTTTAGGGCCCTGTCTTTGGACATATTGATCAAAATACTGTGTAATCCCTTACCTATCTGATTCAGATACTGAAGGGGTCAAAACAACCGATTAACAACCTGATTTTACACAGGAAAGAAGAGGGTAAAATAAAAATGCATGAAAAGCAAGTTGATGGTATGAAAATGTTCCTCATTACTCGTATTTGTTGAAGTAAAGCAACATTTTTTTCCCAGTGGTTTTCACATAAATCCTTCTGCTCACTTAGGAATCACATTCTTATGGGGCCAACAGAACGCTGCTTTTTATTTTGGGAGGTATAACCTATTAAACGAGTAAGGCTAAAAATGATTATTACTTAGAGAGCAATCATTTATTGTTGAGCTGTTTTAAGAGGCGTGTGTGTGTGTGTGTGTGTGTGTGTGTGTGTGTGTGTTGGTTTCATCTTTCTACTGAAACTCCACTATCAAATACCATTCACAATGAGAAACAACCATGTCTTCATGCCTACCTCAGCCTTTGGGACTCTGTCTTGAATCCCCAAAGAGCCTGTAAAGAGCACCCGTCGTCTGGATGAATGGAGAGCAGGTGTGCAAGTGTTACTCTCATGGGTACTTTATCCTCCAGCTGAAAAGCGCTCAATCTGTTCTCATGTCAGTGATACAAGCCCATAAAATTTGAGAGTAGGGATCCTTCATGTTCATGGAAAATGATTTAAACCAAGCAATTAGGTGTGAAGTGATGACAATGGCCTAGATCTCAAACTTGGTATGCTATCAGTGTTGAGGGCCTCACAAATTGATAGTCATTAATATCAAAGATGGGTTTATGGTGACATCTTCCTCCCCTGCAATGACAACAAATTAGTGAGGGCCTCAGTTAAAACAACCAATTGACCCTGGAAACAAGAGCAAATGACAAGAAGAGCTACTATTTATTTCTAAGTAGTAGTCAAAGGAAATCTCTGCCAGGAATTTTCAGAAATGAGTAGCTTGTTTTGTTCAATTTTGGACCACCTACTGAAACAATTTTTTAAATTGCTAAATTGTGTAATTAATTTATTCTTACTCATTTTTTGTTTCTTTTTTAATGAAGAATTTGACTTCCATAAACTAGAAAAATGATTAGAGATACAATATTTTCCAAATATAGTTTAAATTCTATTTCTTCAAGCAAATTTATATTTTGTCAGATATACTAAGTAGGTTATTTGACTTCAAAATTTACATTTTTTGGCCAAGAGTGGTGGCTCATGCCTATAATGCCAGCACTTTGGGAGAGTGAGGCAGGAGGATTGCTTGAGCCCAGGAGTTTGAGACCAGCCTAGGTAACAGAGTGAGACCTTATCCCTACAAAAATTAAAAACCAAAAAATAAGCTGGGCATGGTGGTGTGTGACTGTAATTCCTGCTCCTTGGGAGGCTGAGGTGAGGAGCCCAGGAAGTTGAGTGTGTGATGAGCTATCATCATGTGTGCTATAAACTGGGTGACAGAGTGAGACCCTGACCCAAAAACAAAAATTAAATTACATTTGTTTATGACACAAGAAGCTATTTTGAAGAATGTAAATCCCCCCTCTTTGAAGAATTTTCAGCTTGAAGCAAAATGGAGTTTGAATTAAAATAATACTCTGAGTATAACAGTACAATGGGGCAAAAAATAAAAATCAATACTAGAAACCTGGAAAACAATGCAAATACATTCTCTTGTGATTTCATTATTTCAACAATAACATTTGGGGGGGGGATCTTTTGAAAAAAACCTTTATGCCCTTAAACAACTAAATCTCAGAAACTGATTTAGGCTTATATAAGCAGAAAAAACAGTTTCTTAAAAATATGTGAAAGATACCCACAATCTGAAGAACTAGGTCCAAAATCAAAGGAGAGCTGAGTAGTTAGAACCCCAGCCAAATCAGATCACACACCTAGGCCAGGAGGTCAACAGGGCTGTGGTGCTGAGCACTGGATTCCTAGCTTCCATCCCTGGAGTAGCTGATGCTGCTATGAACAAAATTATAAAGTTAGTAAACATGTTAATACATACCCTATGTACAAGAATGATACAGAGAAAAATTGTGAATATCTATGTGCACATAAACTATATTTACACATATATTTGTGTGTTATATATGCAAACTAATGTTCACACATATAAGCACATGAGCATATGGTTACATCTACATAGATCTACATATATCATACATATATATATAAATATACACACACATATATAAGCACATAAAAATTAACTAGTTTCACAGTTTGCTATAGGTTTTAGCTGCATATTTGACTTCTTTTTTCTACTTTATATTTCAGGTTCTTTGAATCTTGACATACATTGCAGTTGGCTGAAGAGCTAACTCTCCTACAGTATTCTCCAACTTCTAGTACCAGACATAACAGGAAAAGGAAATATCCCCAAAACTTACCCATGTTCCATCCATAGTCCTCCCAGCCCTCATTGAATAGCAGCAATCCCATCTTTTGTTGATAATAGGAATCAATGATCCCAACTAACATCGTAAATCTGTTTTTGTCTGTTCATTCAGTGGTGTGACAAATCCCAAAATGGTAACTTGGCAGTTTTCTCTTCTAATTCAATAGAACAATTATTGTCACTTGGTGAAATATAAAACAACAGAGCCAAGAAACCTGGAAATAGAAAACAAAAGCATCTTGTGAGTGGGCTGTTTGGTATAATTGTGAGCAGTTCCTCATGTCTACCTTTTGATTCTCAGATTCCTACATTATGTTTACAGAAAAAATAGCACTATTATATTGGCCATTGGTTCAGAATACTTACCATTTTCTGAAGGACAGCATCCCAACCTCACAAGGTATTGTATCTAGATGGTGGGCCAAATGAATCTTTTACAGAGCATTCAACCATTCCATAATGCCAACAGTTTATGGGAAATGGAGTCTTCATAAAAACTGAATTTTGGGGCATTGGTTCCAGGCCTTGATACATCCATTATCAAGTGAGGAGAAGGCATGTGGTGTGAGGTATGAGGATGGCATATAAAGCATCAAATTTACTTATAATAATGCTGGCAGAAGCATGGTAGACAGGAAAAGCAAACTCTTTTAGAAAAAATACCTTCCAGCGAGAACAAATTGAAATAAGCTCTTCCATCCACGAAGAGCATACCATCCATCCATTGTGTAATGAACTAGTTATCTTGAGATAATGGGAACTCCAGGTAGGTTGCTACTACTTGCAAGCTGTGAACTCAGTGATAGCAGGAGCTTTATCAACCTTGGTGAAACACATCTATTTTGCTGAGTTCATGCAAATCATTTATCCATGAAAATATGACCCTTTTCATCAGGGCCCTCTGCTACCAAGAAACATAGTAATGGAAGAGCTTCTTTGCATTTTAGAAGTAATTCATATTATATGGAGATATAAATATAGCACTTTACATTTGACCTAAAAGCCTGTCGCTTTTGATTGAGTTCACAACAAGAGGAGCTCCACGTAGTCTAGGCTACAACACATGCCCTTTTGCTACTCAAGTGTACTCTGCCTTGAACCCATCAGGCAAATATTGGCAGTTACTAAGAAATGAGTCTTGAGGACATCTACAGAACTTGTCTACATGTGTGGGCTTTTTGGTGTGTGTTCTTGAGTGATACATTCGAACACCATTCTATGAATTTTATCTCCACTTCTATTCCCCAAAATTCATTAGTCACAAACTTAAGATTTTTATGTGTCCTTTATTTGGACTACCATTTCTCCTTCCACTCTAAGAGAAAAATGAGATCCTTCACATTTTTTATTCTGGCTAAATATATTTTCTTCAGTATCTACTAAGGTCACACTTTAATAGGGCTCTAATGCATCCACAGATCATTCCCAGCTGGTGCAAGAATATCATGAAATTGTATTTGTAAAATAAGTCAAATGAATTTTTCCTTAACTTTATCATCTCATCATGGATAGTATACCATAAAACCATAGTTTTTGAATAAGGGTTGGCAAATAGCAGATGTAGGAAAGCAAGACGTTTAAGAAACGTGTTAATGCAATTAATTTGCTTCTACAGAACCAGTTATATTCAGTCCCATTTTTTCCACTTCCACTTGTTTTTTTTAATATATATATTTTATTTTAAAGATGTGGGTTACAATTCGGGATTAGGTACACAAGTGGACATCATACAGGCAAAGTTTGGGTCTCCCTTTGGAGAGACCAGACTTTGCCTGGTTTGAGGTCAGGTACCCTTATTGATGTTGTGTCCCCACGCCCACTCAGGCAGTAGCCTGCTACTGCCAATCCCTTTCTTACAGTATTATGGTACATGTTCAGGGTCTGCTTATGAGTGAGAGCATATGAAACTCTGTTCTTTGTTTCTGTGATAGATCACTGAGTATGATAGACTCTAAATCCATCCAAGTTGCTGTGAAGTCCATATGAAAACAGCTACGTAGCTTGTGTATTGGCCAACCCACAGCAGGAACTTTGCAGATGTACATCATCAAAAGACAGAATTCCAATAAATGTAAAAATCTTAACTGGCTTTTCTTTGTGATTCTACAATCAAGTAACACCCCGGTCTGTAAGATAGAGTGAATGGGTTCCCATGAGCCCAGAAGAGGAGGGTGGTTCATAGACAGAAAGGGGCTGGGGTGGACAGATGCAGAACAACAGCAGATAAGTTGTCTAAAGTGACTTTCCATATAGAGGTCGGAGCAGAGGGGCCTCCTTGTCACACTGGGGAATTTGGCTGTTCTGTCTCAGGTGAAGATCTGAGTTGGACTTGGTTCTGGGAGCTTCAGCAAAAGCAACTCATTTAGAGGGACCTGGGGACCCTTGCAGGAACCCAGCCAAACCCGTGTCCTCCTGTCAGTCTTAGGAAACAACATGAGGGCAACTTCTTCTCCTCCAGTTTTATGAGAGTTAAGTAATCAGTGTTTTTATAAATAAATAACACTGGACATTACCGAATTGTGGGAATAATGCTATAAATGCTGGTTGGTGGAGAACACCCACTCATTCTCTCCTGTCTGCCTAGCAATGGAAATGGAGACCCTGACATGTACACGCATGCACACATACAGACATACACAAATACATGCACACACTCACATGTGTGCATGGACAGACATGTACACACACAACACATGTACATGTATACACATACACACACGTACGCATGCAAATTTGTACGCGTGCGCACACACACACACACACACACACACATTCATTTGAGGCAGAGGGCTCCTAGGGACCAGGAGAGGAAGGTGGGCGTGAACTCGGGGCTGGGCTCCTCTCCCAGAACAAACAGCCCTCAGTGTGTCATTGAGTTGCTCTAGGTCTCAATCAAACTTCAGGTTAGCCGAGCTCGGTGGCTCAGCCTGTAATCCCGCGCCTTTGGGAGGCTGAGGTGAGTGGATTGCCTGAGCCCGCGGGTTCGAGACCCGCCTGGGCAAGCAAGACCTCATCTCTACAATAAATCAAAAAATTAGCCGGGCATGGTAGCGTGTGCCTGTAGTTCCAGCTACTTGGAAGGCTGAGGCGGAAGGATCGCCGGAGCCCAGCAGGCCGAGGCTGCGGTGGCTGGGAGCGGCCACTGCACTCCAGTCTGGGCGAAAGAGTGATACTCAAACTCAAAAAAAAAAAAAAAAAAAAAATGCTCGCTTGTCAGCGGCCAAGTGATCCAACTCTGGGTCCCCTTTCTTTATTTTTCTCATACCACCATTGAAAACATATGATATTGCTTTCTATTCTATCACCCTGCCTTCAGATGCAAACTGCGTGCAGCTGTCAGTTCTGTGCAACACCATATCCCAGCACCCAGAAGGATGCCTGCCACACAAAGTAGGTGCTCAGAAGACAGCTGTTGCATGAGGAAATGAACAGGACCAACCACAATGAGGTGGACAGGGTTTCTAGGAAACCTTCGTACAAGGATATGCCTTGGGCCTTTTGTCCTGTTGCCTTCTTCCCTTTGCCCTGCTTTTTCTTCCAACCTGGAAGAGGCAGCAGCCACTTTGAGGCCATGAGGACAAAGAAAAAGAAGAAAAGAAGCAGTCTGACCATCTGGTTCCTGAAGGCCAACTTGAACCTTGGGGCCAGCCCAGGACCTCTCCATGGAACAAGGATGTGTCTGTCTAATGAACCTCTTATTTGTTTACACCACCAACTGCCAGGTTTTCTCTTATTTGTAGCTAAAACTCATTCCTCATAAATAGGAGTTATAAAGATATTTCCCAGCAAACATAAATAAATAACAAGCCTGAATCTCTAGATAGGACTCAAGAGTGCTAAGAAATTTAGCTCATGTTCGTTCACCTTTTCAGCCAGCTGACAGAAACCCAAGATCTGTGTAATAAAGAAGACAGCCTCATCAATAGGCAATGTAGGTAGATATAAATAGAAGAAGCTCAAAAGAAAGCTCCCTAGGCCTCCTTTATTAAACTTTTAGTGAAAGCATATGGGAGAATGGAGTATAAGAAAATAAGAATGAGTAGGGACCCTGCCAGACTGATGATGGTGGAGAGGAACCACTCATTCTGTCTGTCTGTCATCTAGCTATGTGTCTATTTATCCATCTATCTGTCTACTTATCTGTCTGTCTGCCTGTGTCCATCTGTCTGCCTGTCTGCCTATCTATCTATCTATCTATCTATCTATCTACCTATCTATCTATCTATCTATCTATCTATCTATCTATCTATCTATCTATCTATCTATCTACCAACCTAGCTACCTACCTATCCATCAGTCTACCTCTATCTGTCATGCAGGCCAAATGCATCTAGAGGCTGGCAGCTCCTCTTGGCAGGGCCATCCAGGTGCTAGGATGCCGGGGCTGTTAGAATTCTGACTGCTTGTCTCTCCCACAAGAGACACACCTTCTCCACCTCTTCTGGTCAGAGGTAACTTCCTGTAACTTAAGATTTAAATGCTATTAAATGTGAAATGCTACTGGGAGAGGTGATGTCCTTTTTAGAAACAGACATTTGCATCCTAATCCATGCCAGACACCTCCCTTAGAATAGGTTTCAGCAGAGGGAGAAGGAAGGGAGGCAGACGCCCTTGATTCCCTGAGACGACTGGGGAGACTGTGGATCTGGAAGGCAGGGGTCACAGGGCCAGTGCTCGGCATCCATGTTGCTTCCATACGGCTGTTTCTTAGGGCGGGCTACTGAAGGCCTTGCCCACTTTTATTTACTGAGTTTTCTTGCTTTTGGAATAAAAAGCAAAAGAAAACTTCTGCCCATAAAATACCACTCTGACGCAGAACAGTATTTTGCTTGGCAGATACCTGGCAGACGCTAACCAGACACAACCAACTGGTTTGCCAGGTCATCCTCCAGGGCTTTAACATTCAGCAGCAAAGCTACCAGCAGGTATTCTGAAGAGAGGAATAGTGGGATTTTTCTATCTGCATTTTCAAGTACAAGAAATAAATTATTCAATAGAAACGCTGCATCAAACCTACTCAAATTATAACCTGACCAAGGGTTTTCACAGTGATACCTCATCTTGAAAAACAAAGAAGGCTGGGCATGGTAGCTCATTCCTGTAATCCCAGCACTCTGGAAGCCCAAGGTGGAAGAATTGTTTGAGCCCAGGAGTTCGAGGCCAGCCTAGGCAATATAGCAAGACCTCATCTTTACAAAAATAAGTTTAAAAACAAGAAAGAAGAAAAAAAAATCTTTTGGAAGATTTAATACAAAACAATCATCAGTGAAATAATTAGTATCACAGTATTATTACTGTGATTGCAACCATCACAGTAATAATTGATTCAGTTAAGAATCATTGAAAGAATCTAAAAATCATTAGGTAAAAGTTTGATGAGGAACAGGTTAGATTATCTTCCCACAGAATACTTATTCATTATAAAGCAAAAATTTTAACTTCTCAGAAGAAACCTGGCAAATACCACCTTAACTAAATGATCAAAATTAATTTCACCAATAATGCAACAAACAGACACTACATACCTCCTGATGTAATGCACTGTGGAGAAAAAAAAGAAACAAAGAAACGCCAAATACTTCACAAAACAACTAGCCTATACTCTCAACAAATGTCAGTATCATAAAAGACAAAGCAAGGCTAAGAAACCCTTCAGATTGAATGTGATAAAAGAGACATGACGTGTAAATGCCATAAGTAATTTTTTTAAAAGTGCTGGTTTGGAAAAAAATGTACTAGGATAGACAATCATTGGGGCAATTGGAAAAACTTGAATACGAACTGTATATTATAAAAAGTCATTGTTAAAGTTTCTTGTATTTGGTAATTATACTAGGGTTCTGTAAGAGAATGTCTTTGTCCTTAGGAAAAATATGCTGAAGCATTTAGGGGTGAAGGTCATGAAGTCTGCAGCTTACTGTCAAATGGTCGACAATAATAATAATTAGTGGTATTGTATGTGTGTGCGAACAAGAGTGTGCAAAAGTCAACAATTGGTGAGTCCAACTGAAAATTAAATGGATATTCACAGCATAATTCTTGCAGCTTATTCATAAGTTTAAAAGTTTTCAAAGGAAAGTATTTTAAAGTTAAAAACAAAAAGTTCCATAGTTTCCAAAAACCATTAATAAGGAAATAAAAGACAAAATGTTTCTAAACTTTCAAACTGTTTAGAAACATATAAGTTTGAAGCATGTAAAATTAGAGAGAACCCAGCACTTTGGGAGGTCAAGGAGAGAAGATTATCTGAGCTCAGGGGTTCGAGACCAGCCTGGGCAACGTGGTGAGACCTTGTTTCTACCATAAATCAAAAAAATAAACTGGGCATGGTAGCGCACACCTATAGTTTCAGCTACTTGGAAGGCTGAGGCAGAAGGATCGCCTGAGCCCAGCGGGTCGAGGCTGTGGCGGCCGAGAGTGTGTCACGCACTCCAGTCTGGGCAACAGAGTGAGATTACAACTCTAAATACATACATACATATATACATACATACGTACATACATACGTAAATTAGAGGGAAAATGACAGTATTACAAATAGAGAAAGGGCGTGTGTGTGTATGTGTGTTTAAAATTTTTTGTTAACCTCTGCGGAGGCTGTCAGTCTCTCTCTTGGCCACAAGAGTCATGCCACATTTTACCAAGTAAAGGATATAAACATGGAAGGAATGACTCCCCACAACTGAGGGAAAGAACTACCCAGCCTAACAGAGCTTAGTACAAATTTGGTGAGTCACTTCCTCTCAGGAGGAAGGACAAACATTTCTTGTTTCCTGAAGGACTCAGAGATTCTGAGAGAACACCTGAGCTCTCAACCTGAATCATGCAACATAAGCAATAAACACCACCATAATACCTCCGAGTTCAAAATCAATGTCAGCTTGAGTCTTGTGCTAGGTTCTTGGGAGGAAAAAATGCAGCCAGAACAAAAGAAGTCTGTGTTGCGTGTGCAGAGATCCTCTCACCTTGAGTGGGCAATGGGCTTATTTTTCTGTGGCACAAATCTTTCAATGCCCCTAAGTCCTGAATCAAACTTTCAAAGCCTCTTAAGTGAAGAACTGGAGCTTTCTGGCAAAGCAGCCATTCCTCCCCGAGCCGCCTCAGTGCCAACAGCACACACACGTGGATGGATTAGGCAGAGCTGTGCTCTAAAGCACACACACACGCTCTCCCAACGTGTGCTTTGCATTCCAGAAATACTTGATTCCTAAACCACTTCTACGCCTCTCTTGGCATGAACGGTACAGTGGCTCTGTGCCAAAGGAAGCGTCTGTTTAGAAACGTGGACTTTCTTTAAATTTCTTTACCTCAGAAGATCACAAATAGAACATTCTAGTATAATTATGACAGAATAAAGTAGAAAAGGAAAAGGTTATGGGAAAAGAAAAGTTTGTTTTGTTTTGTTTAAGTTGCCTGAAAGAAATACTGGAAATACAAGATAAAACATAAAATTATCTTCCATGAGAGTTGAAATTACAGGGTGCAAGTTAGGCCAGGGACGCTAAAATATTACCTTTTACGGGAAAGGTTAGTGGTCACTTGCCATCTTCCGACACACACATTCATTTTTGTTTTAAGGTCACCAACCAAAATGAGGTGTGGAGGGAGTGGTTAATCATGGTTTTATTCTAGAATGTACCATGTTTTGTTTTTGTACCTTGCTTCTTGCTAACTTTCATCCTATATTAAAAATAAATGTAAAAGATAAGAAGTACTGTCCTTTCCCTTCATCCAATTCCAGATTATTTAGCATTCAGACACAATAAGCAGTGTGAACTCAGCCATGTACACACACACAACACGTAAAGGAAAATGACATCAAACCCCATGTTACATACGCACACAATTGTCTATTCGATTCCCATCAGAATGGACCTAGAAGACACCTTCTTGGAAGCTCTGAACCTGGGCAGAGGCAGGGAGACTTACTTTCTTTCCACTTCTGGTGTTGACACGGCGCTGCAGAAGCCAAGTGACTCCTGCAAGAGAAGATTCATATAGTCAGTGAGGGCAGAGCAGCAGGTTTCATCTGATTTGCACAAAATATCACCAAAAAAAAAAAAAAAGTCAGAAGCAAAAACAGATGATTAAAGTCACTGTGCTTACTTCGATCTGGGACCGCAGCTGAAGTGACGTGGGGCTGGCATCAGGTTTCTCCTAAAACAGAACAGATGCCGGTTTAATGAGACTTCCAAACGTGTCACACACCAGAAAGACAAATAGATGTGTAAGAAGAGAGGGAAAGATTCGGGAAACACTAGGGTACAGAGTGGGAGGAGATGGTGGAGATAAACAGATTTTCTGGAAAAACTAAAGTACTTTTAAAAGGAGAGCTCTGGCCCATTAAAATTGAACTGTTTTCCAAACTTCGCTGCTAGATAGACCCTGTTGACAATTTTATGGCAGAAGAAAAAAAGCGCAATTTAGCTGACGGGTATTAACAGTTAATTCTCTGGATATACGGAGACGATCACAGGGACACTGAATTTACTGCAAACCATTTGAGTTCAGCTCTTTTTCAACAACTATGGAATTCCAGAGTACTTAGTCATGCAGGACTTAAGTTGTTAGTGCCATTAGGAAGTTGGAGAGTTACTTGTATACTTTAACAAAAGCTTTCTAATATTGGTCTAGTTTTGTTTTTAAGGTTATCCCGCAGCCTTAAAAACCACCATACTCTTATGATGTAAATGAACTGGCCTATTTGAAAATTTAAAAACAAAAACTCTCAGCATCTAGTTGGTAAGTGAAATATAAATGCATGACATTATGAGTGCACTGAAAAAGCATTACATCTAAAAAAGAGGCAAAGGAATCAGGTAATGTTAGAGATAAAATCATGTAGTATAATACTCTCATTTTATAGTTAAAGGAGGCTGTATTCCCTTTGAAAAGGGAGCGGATGGAGAGAAACCTGTTACTTGTGATGAAAATAAGTTATGCAAAGTGTGCATTTTCACATGCATCTAATTGCTCAATTTAGTAAAGTTGTTTGTTTCACCGTTAACACTATTACAAAACTAGACCATTATTAGAAATTGTTTGTTAAAGTATACAAGTAGCAATGAAATATTAAAATAAGTATAACTCTGAGTAAAGTTAGACATTTAAATGGGGAACAGGAATCCATATAAATAGAGCATCAAAACGAATGTGCTTTCATGCAGGATTGGCGGGTGGGATGCTCTGGGAATCTAGAGCAAAACAAAGTGTGTGTGGTTGACAATACTGTACTGACTGTAGAGACGGGGTCCACTTGGAAACTGTTGGGAGGGTGAATTTTATGTAATGTGTGGAGGTTTTTTGCCACACACACACATAAAAAGAACGTGCTGGGAAGAATACATCTGAGAACAGGATGATTACGGACAAGCGGGCCAAAAGAGAAGTGTTTTAATGCACTGGATTTCTGTAGACTGGCAACTTATACTTAGGCCTAGGCCCTTGTTAGATAGAAAAAGATATCACAGTGGTGTGAAAGCCCCACAGAATCTTTGGTTTTTATTACTGCCTTTGCTCATAACAAACATATTTGTGTTTGGTAAGACCATTTTTACCAAACAGTGTATGGAAAATGTTTGAGTTTTCCTCCAAGTGATGCTGCTAGCATGTTGGACTCAGGCTCAGTTAACAAAAGGAATATATGTTGTGGAAATTCCTGATGCTTGCAGGCAAAAATCGCAATTCCCCAGTACCTAATTTTTTAGTGTCAGAGAGAGAAACGGACACACTTAAACAGCAAGAGATACAAGCAAAATTATAGTTGGTAATTTTTTTATCCCAAGTCTTCCAGTTCAGGAGTTGATACAGAAACCTCAGAACAATGATGAATCTCTATTAGGTTCTCTGAAATTTTATCTGGAATTGCCCCTTTAATACCCAACTATAGCCCATGACCTTCTATAGCCATTAAAAAAAATGACTGGCCAGGCACAGTGGCTCAAGCCTGTAATCCCAGCACTTTAGGAGGCCGAGGTGAGAGGACAGCCTGAGCCTAGGGGTACAACACCAGCCTGGGCAACTTGGTGAGACCCCGTCTCTACAATCAGTAAAAAAAATTAGCCAGGCATGGTAGTGCACACTTGTGGTTCCAGCTACTTGGAAGGCTGAGGCCTGAGTCCAGTAGGTTTACACTGGGATGGCCATGACTGCACCACTGCACTCCAGCCTGGGCAATGGAGTGAGACTCCAACTCAAAACAAAAAAGACTAATTCATGGCAGGGCATGATGACTCATGCCTGCAATCCCAGCACTTTGGGAGGCCAAGGCAGGAGGATTGCTCGAGACCAGGAGTTTGAGACCAGCTGGGCAACATAGCGAGACCCTGTTTCTACAATAAATTTTTAAAATAATTATTTGGGTGTGGTGGCGCATGCCTATAGTCCTAGCTACTTGGGAGGCTGAGAAGGGAGAATCGCCTGAGTCTAGGAGGTCAAAGCTGTGGTGAGTCGCGCTCATGTCACTGCACTCCAGCTTAGGCGACAGAGTTAGACCACAACTCAAACAACAACAGCAAATTCAACTTTTCTCCCCTCCTCCATGCTTACCTTTTCTTCAAGCTCTAAGTTTCTACTTCACTAAGTAATAGTCCTGATAAGAAATTATGTTCTTTTTTTTTTTTTGAGTTGGAATCGTACTCTGTCGCCCAGGCTGGAGTGCTGTGGAACACTCACGGCCACTCCAGCCTAGACCTGCTGGGCTCCAGTGATCCTTCTGCCTCAGCCTTCCAAGTAGCCGGAACTACAGGCGCATGCTACCATGCTCGGCTAATTTTTCATTTATTATAGAGACGAGGTCTTGCCAAGTTGCCTAGGCTGATCTCGAACCCATGGGCTCAGGCAATCCACTCTCCTCGGCCTGCTGAGATGACAGGCTGAGCCACCATGCATGGCCAAAATTATCTTCTTAAAAGATAATAAATTGTATAATTTTGTCTGCATCTTTTGAATAGATTTTATTTGTAGGATGTATCTTCTGTCGTGTCATCAAAATTGCAACACTTATGGTATAGTATATTATGCAAAATGGACCAAAGCAGTTACTTGTTAACAACCATATTAAATGGCTGATGAATCCAAGAAGCCACATTGTGTTTCAGCTTCACATTTCAGTTGGTTACTTAAATAATTGTTACTTATAATAACTGTGTTTTAGCTACTCTTGAGAAAATTGGTTGGGGTTGTAGTTTGACACATAATGTATCAAAACTTGTTCTGTTCTTTTTTTTTTTTTTTTTTGAGTTGGAGTCTCACTCTGTCGCCCAGACTGGAGTGCAGTGGCCGCTCCCAGCCACCGCAGCCTCGACCTGCTAGGCTCCGGTGATCCTTCTGCCTCAGCCTTCCAAGTAGCTGGAACTACAGGCGTGCGCTACCATGCCCAGCTGATTTTTGATTTATTGTAGAGATGAGGTCTCACCAAGTTGCCCAGGTGGGTCTCGAACCCGTGGGCTCAGGCAATCCACTCACCTCAGCCTCCCAAGGCGCGGGATTACAGGCTGAGCCACCGAGCCCGGCTTGTTCTGTTAAAATAATGGAGCTA